>JAJONQ010019220.1:0-13142 GCA_036250385.1 Solanum microdontum
GAATATGGAGCTTTTCAACATTTTCCCACCAAATTGTGCGGAGACAAAATAGGAACCCACAAGATTTGAAGGTATTCAATGTTTATTCATGAAAATCTGTTATTATTGCATACAATTTTATGCCTTTCTGTATGCATTTTAGCTTTTGATTCTCTTGTTATAAAGCTGTAATTTGAGCTCATTTCTGGAATTTATTATGCGGGTATTGGTTGAATATCCATTTGATTTGACAGGTTTTCAGATTTTCAATTTTGATCTAATTTTACGAACGAGAAGGTAGAGGTGATCTCTCTCTTCCTTAATTGTTCTGTGTTGATTATGAATTCATGTGTATTTGGTTAATTCGGAGGCGGATCGAAGATTTGAAGCTTCCATTTGGTCATTTTGAAGTTGAAACTTGAGAATTATTGAAGTTTTGTGGGTGAAATTTAAATTTCTTTGCTAAAATGACTCACATACCAGTTTTTGGGAACTTGAGAATATTTGAAGATCAGAATTTGCTAAGGGAGTTTATGGTTCCATTGATTTCTTGTTTGCAACCAAACCCACAACTTAGGGGTTCGGCTGAATTTAGTAATTTTTGTTCAAATGGTATATTTGTGTTTTTTTAAAAATCATGAAATATGTACAACATAAGATTTAGAACCCATTTATTATCACTTGAAGTCGTCATTCTAAAATGTAGAAACCAAAAAGTTGCAATCCTAGCTTTGCCTCTGTATGATGTTTGGTTTAAAGGATTATTTGGGTTTATTTCGATGTAAGTTTTCGGATTAAGTCTATCTTGTGTTTGGTTGGAAGCTTTAGCTGAAACCAGTATCATTGTTATTCCAATTCTTGGTAGAACTTATTCCATACAAAAAGTGGATTGATTATCCACAAAATATATAATCCCATCCTGGGGTATCCTGGCATACACATCTTAAAGATGTTGCAATTTATCTGATCTGATTTTTAAGGAAAATGGTTAAAGGGGAACACAAAAGCATTGACATTGTAATGCCAGTACTAGACATGGTGTTCTTGCATTTTTTCAAATCCCCTTGTCAGGATTTTTGGTTCCAGCACTGGTTTGGAGCGATATAAAAAGCAATTGAGTTGTTCACACAAACACAAGAATCAAGTTGTTTCAGCAGTTCAAGAAAAAGAATCATGTTGATTCAATTATTTTAGTTTTCAAAATGATAATATTTTATTTTGATTAGTATGTTTTATCTAGGTTAAAATGACTAATGGTTTGTTACTCTTAGTTGCTTTTGTATTTGTTGTTTGGTGTCGTATCTACCTTCACAAGGTAGGGGTAAGACACACCAACCTCCCCAGATCCCACTGGGTATGTTGTTGTTGTTGTATCGTATCTATATTACTGCTTTTATTTCCTCGGTGACAAAACAACAGGAAAACCATGTTTTATCTTCTTATCATAAGATGTAGCTAACCAAAGTGGAAGCAGTCATGGGAGTATTATACTGACGTAGCATTGGCACCAGTGCGGAGAAGAATATTTACTGTGGATATTTTACCTAAACTAGCTAAATGAATGAATCTGAAATTTTCTTTACTCCAGTGATATTCGTTTTTCTTCGCCAGTCATATTTACTGATGGTTATTTATTTCACCAGCCAAGATCATCCAGTCATGTTTTTGGAGACTTATTTTCTTTCAGGAGTTTTCTTTATATTCATTTTCAGTATCTGTGGTACTGAACATACTATGTCGTTTGCAGTTTTCTATCTCTTTGGACATGTCTGCAGCTTCTTTGAACATGGACCCCCCTACAGTTGAAGAAAAAATCAAAACAGCAGAACTTGAAGATGTGCAATTAGAGGAAGTGAAGGAAACTAAACCAGCAGCAATTGAGGAAGTTGAGGAGGACGATGCTCTCTTCCACTGTGATCTATTTGATGCAGAGATGGTTCAAAAGGTAGCGGATGAATTTCTCCCTGGATTGGCCTCTGCCTGTATTGACAATACGACTGGTGGTTTGTTGAATAGCCCAGCTTCTGTGGCTGTTGATATTAGAAGAGAAATGGTGGACTATCTTGTCCAGAGAAGTGAGATGTTTGTTGCAGAATCTGTTGTCTTAGAAGGTGACTCGGTTATTGAAGTGTCCGACAACCCTCATGATATTATATCTGATTTTATTGATGATTTTGCACAGTCTAAGAGGAACTTTTTCTGCAAAGTTTCATCATGGATGCTAAGTGAAAGGAGAGAGGAAAGGATAGATGATTTCGTACAAGAAATGGAAATGAATGGCTTTTGGTTGATGGCGAGGAGGATAGCAGTGGCACAAACATCGATAAGAAATATTGACTTCAAAAACATTTATCACTGCAGTATGAGGTTCAAATCTGAAGAAGAGCTTTCGAAGCATATCACTTCGTGTGGTTTCAGGGAATTGCACTGTGAAAATGAGGGATGTAATGCTCGATTTAGTGCAGCTCAGCTGGAACTGCATGATTCAACATGTCCGTTCAAAATACTCCAATGCGAGCAGAAATGCCCAGCAACACTCATGAGGCGTGAAATGGACAGGCACTGTATAACTGTATGTCCAATGAAGCTTGCCAACTGCCCCTTCTATCCAGTAGGCTGTGTATCTACTATTCCTCAATGCAAAACAGACCAACACCGTCTCGAGAATCTTCTGCCTCACTTGACCCACATCTTAAAACTTATTCACAAGGAAGCATCTTTCGAGGCTTTGAAGAAAAGGGCTGAGCAATTGTTGGAGGTCAGTTATTAAATAGTACCATTCTCTTTCTTTGGATATATTGAACTTACATTAGTGCTTCTTTTGTTTGGAGTGTTTCTCTCTCGACGAGGCATTAAAATGTTGAGAAAGAAAAATAGAACGCCAAAATGGTAGAAATAGGAAGACCAAAATATGCACTTACATCTAACTAGTTCGGAGATTGGAGTAGCAGTGTTTTCTGTCCTGCCACTATTTTCCTTACATTATCTTAAGTTATATTCTACTCTGTGACCCCGTTAGCAACACGAGGAGATATAGTAGGTGAAGAAAAATGGTACTCTTTCCATTTCAAGTTGTTTGTCTTACTTTTCTTTTTAGTCCGTTTAAAAAAGAATGTCTCTTTCTACTTTTGGCAACTCTTCAGTTTCGACTTTAGTTTAAGACCACAAGATTCCAAAGTCTTATTTACTTTCTTAAACTTCGTGCCAAATCAAAACCAGACAAACAAATTGAAACAGAGGGAGTAATATTCATATGGATATTTCAGACGAAAAATAGCTTTGTCACATGTTGCCTTGGCTGGCCAATTCACAGTCTAATCAAGACAAAACTGAATGTTAGAGCTATTTATTGAATCTAATTCACAAAGGTGTTTCACCGGATTCTGGATATCCTTGCAGCTAAATTTGGAAGAAACTACCCTAACCATGAATACTCTTGATGTGTTGATATCTTTTTTTCTTCACAAACAGGCATCATCACCTGGACGGCTGGCAGCTGCTCGTGATGCAAGATCATTAACAGTTGCAATCAAGAGTATTGATGCGAAGCTTGGCCCTTTGGAAGCTGAGGAAATTAAAGAGGACAATGCAGATGACGCTGACTTGAAAGATGAAAAAAAGGATAGCACTGATCTATCCACCAAAAAGGATTCTTCTATTGACTTGTCTCATAATGATGAACAATCTCCACAGTTTAATTCCACAGCTTCACCGCACAAAATAGTCTCACCTGACAAATCAGAGAAAGTTGTGGAACCAACCGTTAAAACGGATTCAACCAATGAACACTGTGAGAAACCGGACTCTAGAGATCTACCCCATAACAATAATGACGGTTTGAAATCACCCGACAAAAGTGAAGAGTCTCTGAGCACATCCGAAAAACATCAAGATGTCACAACTTCAGCACACAAACTGGAGTCACCCAAAAGTGAAGATCCTCCCAAGTCACCCAAGAAGCATCATAATTCAACAACTTCTGAAGACAAAAAGAGTGAAATAAGATCTTCACGGATCAAATGAATCTCAGACTGTGATCAGCAAATCAGCACCTGACTAATGAAGATTTAACAGATTCACGGGTGGAAAGGTAAAACAGCCAAAAACTCATTTTCTAGAAGTAAATGCATGTGTAGCCACCAACTGAGAAGTAGAATGCAAATTTTTGGAGGTCAACTGCAAGAGAACACATATTGCCATTTTGTATATTGAAGACTGATCAGTACCTTCAAGAGTGCTGATTCTCGAATTCTCTGGCTGGAAGATGCACGACAAGAAAGTAAGTACATTGTTTCAAGATTGTCTCTATCTTCAAATCTGAGCTGGAGCAAGGCCATAGCATAGGAGATTGCATAAAATAGATAAAGTTGCATACTAGTTTTGATCTTCTTCAAAATGGCACAATTTTGTTTAAATCCTTTTTTTTGACCTCCATACATTGACAGATATGAACATTTTTCCTGTATAATTTATCACTAGCAAGTTTTCCCCTAGCTTATTCATTTTTTCTTGCTTGTAATTTCCTTTGTACAAAACAGATTTTTATTTTTCCTTGTTAGTGATTGGCATTCGTTTTGTTTTGACTTCAATCAAATGCATACTCCTTCAGTCCTTTTTCACCCTAGTAAATTTTCTGACACTGCTAGTCTGCTATTGCCAATTGGTACATTTTAATTATCATTTTGCTGAAAGTGATTTGTCATCACGACCTAAGCTCATGTAACGTATTTTCCGCTTTGGGCCTAGGCCCATACAAATTTGTGTTTGGTCTATGCCACATCGAGCCTCAAAAGTGTGCATACCATATAAACTTGAGTTATGCCTTATAGAGGGCTCTCACGGGGGTGTGGTCATAAAAGAAGTGAGAAGGAGTATTGCTATTATGTGATATTATTTAAATCCGAAAGTCAATCATTCCTAGCTTTGATATGAAGGTATTGGGGAGATCAAAAGAGAGTATGTTAGTCAAATAGAGAGCTCTCATGGGGTGTAGTCCATGACTTTAGCCTTAAGCTAGGTTGGGCTACAATTCTTGTATTGAGCGAACCCAAGCATTAAAGAGCAACGTTTAGTGGCATGCAAGAAGTAGTCGTCTTCTTGTTGGTAGGCGTGGCTATGTGAGTTGTTGAAAACAATACATCAATTCATCTTCATCAAAGGCCATGATCTAGATACAAATGACAAAATAACTCTCGACAATTTCTTTGTTTAATGCTTCCTAATTTTTTGATTTATCGTCATTTAAGGTTTGCAATTGTTTGCTTCTGCATCACACTTTATTATTTCAATCCCAACACCTCTTGGCTTTGAGTTTACATATTTTTGGTCAGGTTAAAATGTAGCTTGCTACATGTCTCAAAGCTAGCCATCAATTAAAATCCTTTGAAACTTATATTGAGAATGTAGAAGAAATAAAACTTTATATTAAGGAAAGACTAATTGATCCTCCTTTTCACTAAAGTGAAGCTAAATGAACTTCATCACCTATAGTGTGAGAAACATAAATTTAAGTTTTATGTACTAAATATTTAAAAATTTCTACATAATACAGTGACTATAAGTTAACTATAGGTAAATCTCTACTATAATTAATTGACAATCTAATTAAAATGGTAATTAAATACTTTTAGGTGTTTGCCAACGATAAAAGCCGCTGAACTTTAGAATCGAGTGGAGAAAGAGGGCTAGGCCTCCGGAGGGCTTTTAGAAACCATGAAAGACACTATTTTATTTTTATTTTCACTCAGTATTTGATGTTCATTTTGAGGTCCGACTGATCTGAATTCAAGCTAAAAAGTTCTACCAAACGTAAAGGGTATATTTGAACCTCCTTATCCGTAAAAGATAGAATGTGGCATAACTAATACATGAATTACTAAACTCTGCATAACTAATACCTACGTTTAAAAAAAATGAAGAATCCCATAGACAAATGAATGTTTCAAAATTTTTTCAATCAGCCTCCAAACTCACAAGTAGTTTACAAGTTTGAATATGCATATACACAGAGATAACGGCTGGTGGAAATACATATGGAACTTTCTTCTGCTCTACAACATTTGGAGAATCTCATGGTGCTGGTATCAGTTGTGCTATTGATGGCTGCCTGCCTCGTCTGCCATTATCCGAAGATGATATTCAACTAGAATTCCTCTTCATAAGCAACACCAATAACAACATACCCAGTGTAATCCCACAATGCAAAGTCTGGGGATAGTATAGTATACGCAGAACTTACCCCTATCTTAGAAGATAGAAATACTATTTCTGAAAAACCCAGACTCAAGTGATGCATAATTCCTCTTCATAAGCAGAACTGATCTGGTACAATGTTGTCTTCGATTTGTAGAGAATCTCCAGGAAATCTATGCCACTATATTTACTCGAATTCAACAAAGTTATAAACCAAAGTTTTTCGCCTCTATAGATCTGTCTGCGCCATCCCAATGCAACAAGCTTCATAAGTTTTCCCTAAGGTGAAAATGGCCGGGGTAATCAGCAACCATCAAATCATGAAACCTTAGCTCAACTCAACTCAATCATCATCAGGTCGAACAGATTGCTCGAATTCTGGATCCATTATCACCCCATCCATAACATGTACAACAATCTTCCCTCTTCTCAAATCCACCATTTCCGAAGCAATTCTATTAACTATCAACAACCCATCTGAATCTTTCGATACATACACAGTGTATCCCGATATTGAATCATAATCAATCTCCTTTCCAATTTGTACATCATCCGCATAAATCCTTGCTGGTACAGCTGAAAACCCGAGTACACGAGTTAGTATTGCATATGTGTCGTTCTCATTCTCATTCTCACCCAATCTCAATCCCAGATCCCGCTCAAATGCTTTCTCAGATGGCAAAAATAAAGTAAACCCCAAATCTTGAGGTAACATTCCAATCACTATTTCCCCAAACTTCCCTACTCCTCTTCCTCCATCTATTAGATTTTTCTTCAGTTTCAAACCAATCACATTTTCATTTCCTTGTGGTATTTCGTTAAGTTTTAGTACTGAAAAACACAGCACGAAAGTACAAGCAATCGAGACTACAATACATAGAAATTTGATCGGACCCTTAGTGAAATGACCTCGACGTTTCATTTTTTTTTTTTTTGGTTTGGTTACAGTTCTATAATAGCAAAGTCTTTGGGACCTTTCATCAAACAGTTGATATGCAATTTGCTATAGCGTTCAACTGGAACAGTAAAGGGAAATCAAACGAGGAGATTTATCGATTACCTGAAGAAGGAGAAGCTTGAATCAGTAGCAGATCTGGGAATCACTACTTTGATTTTGTTGTTAGATAGTTTTGAAGATGTGAAGCTATGGAGGAAAATGGAGGATTTGTGAACTTCAAAGAGAAAGAAGATGAGTTGAAGTTTAAAGGTATATATATATATATACGGGGTCAAATAGTAGAGAAATGGCAAAAAAATGTGTCTTTTTAACAGTTTTGGTTCGGCATAACATATAAGCGTGCTCTTTTAACTTGAAGCAGACCTTAATACATGTATGTTGGGGATGGAGCTAGGATAGCATTTTCCATAAAAAACTAGCCAGAAAGCAGGTCAGGTAGGCAAGCAAGAAACCTAACATGCAAGCAAGGTTGAAGGGTCTTTACGACCTTTGACCTCTTCGTTGACAACCTCTCATTTGTTTGACTACTTGTGGGACCTGCTGCTTTAGGGTATAGGGAGCCCCATCCGGGAGCATAGGAAGTACGCATTCAGTCAAACCCAATAACTTGATTCAACTTTGTAATTTTGTTGAGATATCTCACTGAATATGTATATATAATAAAATTCAGAACACATAAACTTTTAAATTCAAAACTGATAAACTTCAAATTTTGAATCAATCTCTGGTGTGTGTAATGCACATTAATATGCTGGTTCACCATAACAAGAACTTGTAAAGAAAACATGATGAATTTCAACACTTAATTGCAGTAAACAATTCATTGGCACCAATTTGGACTTGCTAGAGCAACAAATAGCAATGATATTACTTGTATGTTCATCGTTATATATTCGCCAAAAAAAAAAAGGCAAATTTAATTCACAAAATTTATAAAATCGTAAATGTTTGTATTATACAGATTACATTACTAACAACAATCTTATGTGAGTACAACTTGAGTTTATAAACACAAGAAAAGCCTATAAAATAATGAAAACGTCACAATTTCACGTTTTAGATCCAACACACATCCAGTGACATTTTTGGAAAGTCCGAGCAAAAAGCTGGTGATAGCTCCAGCAACAAAAGCTATATACATACCTCTGTTCAACAATATAACTCTTAAGGCATCGAGGATAACTTCTAACAAAAAATTACACTCTCCAAACGTAGTTATGCCAGAAATTTGAGAAGTTGTTATGGTGGTACGCAAGTTGCTCGGCTCCTTTTAAAGGGGAACCTGAGCTGATTCAGTTGTCGATGACTGCAAAGGTTCCTGTAGTGCAGGATTGACTGGGAACAGCATACATTGTGCATATTGAGTCATCAACTGATCCACGAGCACCAGGGCGACCATTGCTTCCACCATCGGAACAGCTGTTGCACCAAGACATCAAATATCTGTTTACTTTTCAAGTGTTGTTCAGAAATTTAAGGAGAAAATAATGTTTTGAAGAGCAAATGGCTAGCAGATTTTCTTTTGGTAATTTTATCAAAACACCAATAAAGAACAAGAACAGATTGAGCTAGTCTAGCGGTCATGCAGCCTCAGTGGTTTCTAAGAGTAAACATCCTAGTACGACGAATGGAAGGGACTAGCCAAATTGATTACAGTCAATACAAAATCAGGCATACAAACCTCGTGGAACCACACAAGGATCATGGCGACCACGAGCAATGAGTTCAGTCTCATGTTTATCCCTACTAACAGTATGTTGCTTCCTCTGCATAACAATTGAAATAAGACGTATTTCATACAGAGGTAACTTAACTTCGAAAAAAATGGAATTTTCGACAGAGACTAGGACTCACTGCAATTGTAGAAGTTGGCTTGAATGCTATTCTCATATTAATAATTTCTCCATTTGATATGCCTCCCTGCAAAAAAAAATAAAAAGATAACTCAACTTGAAAAGGAAATGGAATTGTTTGTCCATTTCTAAAGACATAACCAAATGAATATTGCGACTCGCGAGTGTACCTGGATACCACCAGATCTATTGGTTTTTGTCCTGATTTGGTCATGTTCATCCATAAAGAACTCATCATTATGCTCACTGCCGGTCATGAAAGTACCTGCAGTTTTTCACCAGAAACAAAATAGAACATGAGATTTATCAAAGATATTAACATGTAAGAGCCTTCAAGTTTTTTTGACATAGGACGATACCCTTATTTAAATTCAGAGAAGTTGTCTAGACCTGTAATGAACAAAGAATGACTCAAAACTGAATTGGCCAACTTCCTTACTATTCTAACCAACCATGCCATAAACAAAGTGTCGATGAATCAGCTAAGATCCTTAGCATTAATTGTTTAATCCCCTTAAATCACCAGTCAAGTAACTAACACCCCCTGGACCAGCCACAGCGTAGATATAAACTCGATGAAGCACACTTGACCACCGAAAAACTTTTGGTAGTCTCAAGCCAGGTCTTTCTGTTATCTTTCCTATCTACTTCAAGCTGGAAGCATTAGCGTTTCATATGCTTCAACAATGTTAAATCCTGATAATCCAATATCATCTAGACACCAACGCAAACCGTATTAATCATAGAGAGATACTACAATGCAGCTTCGATCTAAAGACATCTCAGGCTTTATTTGGGGAGATAATCTTGCGAATTCAGATTCCAGCAGATTAGCATCAAATGTATGAGTAATAATTTTAGGCTGCATGCTGGTATCATCTTTGTCATGAGTGATAAGTACAATTTTGGAAAAAACAGAAAGGAGGTCATTACCTAAGTAACAAAAAGAGGGATAGGAAAGGGCACAAAAAGACCAAGGCATTCAAGGAGGTTCTGTTATCCAGAGCTTCAAGCAGAAGCAACTAGGTCGGGCAAGATTGCAAAGGAGAAGCAGAAGAAATAGAACAGTTCAAAGTTGCACCTGGTGACAGAAGATGGATGCTTAAGTCGTCAGAGCTTCATCATCGGAGGTTGTGAAACTGTCTTAAAATTGATTCTTTTTACATTTTATGCAATACTGAACTAGATTTGGACGATTGCTTTTTACACTTAACTCATGTTTTTGGGTAATTTTTGCAATTATTTTAATAGTTTTAAATACTTGTACTTCTTTGGATAAAATCTGAATGAAATTTTTCATAACACCTGGTTCATATTTTCATTGAACAGGTTCCCAATACATAATCCGTATTCCTAACCATACTATATAGATGATAACACCGATCTTGATTAGTCTGTTTCGACTTAGGAGTTTGCTATCATCCAACAACAAGATAATAAGAAAATCACTTCTGTTTGTTTTTTAAAAAGATGGTGCAGCAAAAAGGGTTGGAAAATATTGATTGAAAATGTCTCTCAATATTTTTCTTAAGCATAGGGGAGCTTTAAATAGCCAACTTACAACAAAAAATTTGCATAATTCAAAATTCAAAAATCTAAAATATCTCAACAAACTAAAGCTAAGCAACTTATTAATGCTAAAAATTATTGCAGTAACTAAAAGTAAATTTTAACAATTTCCATGGTATGAAGATTCTGTACCTGCAAAGCCACTTCCAAACTCAAAACCCTTTGTCGCTGGTAATGACATGCAAGCTTTAGCCAGCTCAGCTTCAAGTTTATCAAAGACTGGTGTACCAAGACCCTAGTAATTATCACCAAACTATCATGTGAAGGTCCCACCAGCACCAAAGACATGCACGATAACTAACAGACATACACGCATACACACACACACACACACACAGAGAGCGCTTACTCGTGGAACATTTCTAACAATGCAAGTTACGACACCACCAACAGAATCCCCCCTCACTCGTACATAATCAATGGCAGCAATCATCTTTTCTGCATATTCAGGGTTCGGGCAACGAACAATATTGCTTTCAATCTGGCATTAAGTGATAATTACCACAGAAATTAAGTTATTTTATCACCAGAAGGTCAAAAATTATCGAAGTTATACCAGAAGACAATTGTTAATAAAGAGAACCACAAATATGCACTATATAAACTATAATACTCTCCACACTCCATGCCTTAGAGAAGCGGCAATCCATGCGCTGAGTGCATTATAAATAGTTTCTTCCACTCCACAAGGGAATGCAACAAAAAGGACACTGGATTGTTTTCCTTTTTCTTTTTATGGTACATTTTATATTTAGTATTTCCTTAATCTATCGGATGAGTTCAAGAAATTGATAGATCAAGTAACATGGTGTTTATATCCACTCTATAGGTCAACTGCTAAAGTTCATATAGAGATCCCAAAGTGCATATATGGAGAAAGAAACATCGGCATAGGCTCAAACACTCCTTGAAAGTTCTCTTCTGTAATCCTTCGGGGTGGCCCAGTGATTTGGGTTGGGACTTCCATGTTGGAGGTCTCAAGTTCGAAACCCCTTGCCAATGAAAGCAAGGGGTTTGCCTTCTGGGTCGAGCTTGTTGCACCGGGCTTGCCTAGTGCGGGTTACCTCTCCTATGTGGTTTGCAAGCTATTGCATAGGAGCGGGGGTTTTACCTTGTGCGCACCTAAAGGGTAGCGGCTGCGGGTTTCCCTTGTCATAAAAAAAAAAAAAAAAATTCTCTTCTGTAATTTTTCTAGCCTTATTTATTATTCACTCTATTAGGCAAGTAATAAAGCTCATATACAGATCCTATAGTGCAGTTTGGAGAAACATTGCCTCAGAGTCAAATCTACCCTCCTTGAAAGCTCTTTTCTATAATTTTTTAAACTTCTAAAGAAGTGGGATTTCCTTCGTCATTTACACATATCTAACCAGTTTGTCTGTTGTGGTAATAATTCGCATTGCATCATCCTTCCTACAGGCTAGTCAACCTTAGGTCAATCCTCCAACAATCAGTATTATCTCATGCAGGATGAGTCGCCTTTCAGCCATTAGCGAAGCAGGTTTTATCAAAGGAAAGGTGAATGCAATGTCTAATTAAAGCTAATGCCAATATATGGGCTTGTAAAAGTAGAAAAAGATCCAACCCAAGCATATTTGGAAGAGAAATTATGATCTGAAACAATGAAACACTCCTTAAATTATTTACATTCTTCTTTCCTTTCTTGAGAAAGAAACCCACGAAGATAAGTGAACAGGAAGTAGTCACTATAATCATAACTCAGTCTAAGATGTAGAATAGATTACAGAGTGGACATGGTATTAATTTAAAGAAGAAAGAGACCTGACATCAGAATCAAATTGGAAGCAAGATGAGTAACGAAACAATAGCATACTGCTCAGTGGTAAAAGCAAATTGAAATTTGTTAAGTCCCATATTGGCATTATCAATAAAAAAAGTCCCAAATTGGTCGACGGAAAGGGTTGTGGTCTTTTATATGGTCTTAGTCAATCCTTCCTTGATGAGCTAACTTTTGGGTTTGAGCTAGGCCAAGGTCCATTACTTTACATTAGAGGTAGACCCATCGATCCATGATGTTGTGTTTCTCAGAGGAGGAGTGTTATCCTGATGTTGTTATCATTAAGGAGAAGGTTTGCTCCAATGTTGGGTTAAGGAGTCTTATATTGAATGCAACAGATGAGGTTGTTTCATCTACAGACACATAGGAAAAGTATACTGAATGAACCTCATATTCTTATTCTGTGTCGGAATCTGAAGCTTCAACTGATGAAGATAATGATGACCCTGAAGATAAGAATTAGTGGGTGATTGAATCATCAACTTCTGATGACATAACAAGTGATCTTGATAATGAGGAATCACAACATGCTGATCGGAGCCAGCTTTCTTGGGCCACACAGGCCACAGCTACTTATTTTGCCCGGACACTGCGGGTATGATTTTTTTTTTTGAGATATAGATACATAGTTCTTATGTGAAACATACCTGCTCTAGTGTCACAGTCTGGTTATCAACCAAATCCTCTGGAAGTACAACATTGTGAACTTGTGAAACATAAGCAAGGATCTGCATTACAGAATATTAGAGCTAAAAGCTACATTTCTTTAGAAAAAGCCAAAAAAAAAAAAAAA
>JAJONQ010019221.1:0-12915 GCA_036250385.1 Solanum microdontum
ATATGGAATATAAATTTATGTGTAAAAATATATTTAAATTATAATAATTAGTAAATGTAATTTTAGGATACAAAATTTGCTCGACTCTCTCCTTTATCTTTAGATTTTGCTCGTCTCTTTCCTCCCTCTCTCAATTTCACTCGTCTCTCTCCTCTTAATATGTATTCATTTTGATACAAAGCAGTTTGTATTTGTGGTTTTTCTCCAAAATTCGTGGAAAAATACGCTCTCTCCCAGATCTCGCTCGCCTCACTCCTCTCCTAACATTTTGCTATTATTTGTAATTAAGCAAACTATAGCTATAGAGTGCCTAATGTTTGCTATTTTTAAAAGTTTCCCTTAATTCAAAGCTATAAAACTTAAAGATAAATCCTATAAATGTTATTCCTACAAATTATAATTTTTCACCACCACTTAATTGTGCATCGTTTGGTCCCTCATTTATTATCTTATTTAATCACTTTGATTTTCGACATTGGCAATTATTCGCAGAAAAGTTTCATTAAAAAAATAATTAAAGACTTCTTTACCAAAACTTCACTTTTCAATCAAACACCAAAAAGTTAATAATTTATAGCTATTGCAAAATTGATTTATTTCTTTTTTAAAATAAACTCTTTTGTTCAAACTTATAAAAGCTTAACGAAAAAAAAAGTACTTCACCTCCTAAAAAAAAAACAAGTCTTTCATTAATAACCAACATGTATTGTGATACTTACATGAAATTTACAAAGTACAACAATCATCATTTTACATGATGCTCAACATCAATTCAATACAATATGACAACGATAACATATATTTAGCATAATTTCATCGATAATATACGTCAAAAATAATTATATATCTATGACATCTCAGATGTAGAGACGACCTCTTTTACCATGAGCACTAATCAATTCGATTTGAATCTCAATTTCACCACATTCTACATTTTGCAATCTAAGAAGCATCTTTTGTGTCATTTTTCCATTTTCCCATAATATGCAACTTTCATCAGACAAGCAATTTTCTCTGTTTGGTTGAACCCTATCTACTTTCACACCATCTGGAAGACCTTCTAATCCCATGTTTATAGCATCAAGATATGGTTTTATGTCTATATTTGCATTTCCCATTTTGTCATCTGCTGTGAATGTATCTTTATCATACACTGTCTACCAAAAAAAATTAAAAAAATTAGCCAACCAATATACACTACAAGAAAATACAGAATTTGTCGCTAATCCGCAGCTAAATAAAATTAGCATGGAATTTTTGCTCTTCAATTACAAAATTTTATCTGTCGCTAATTTCTCATTTTCTAGCAATGATATATATATATATATAAGCTATATATTCATTGAACCAAGTTTAAGGCCAGACATATATTTGTAGTCTGTTTGGTCAAACTTCTAAAATCAACTTGTTTTGAAAGTATTTTTCAAAAAACTACTTTTGATGAGAAGCAATTGTGTTTGATCAGTAAATGTTGTGATAAATAGGTAGATATGTATTTCTCTTTTTTTAACAATTAAACTTTTGGACGAATTGAACACACAATCCAACAATGTTTAATGTTCAATATATTGTATCCTTTTTTTATAAAATGAAATAAAATCTCAAATTATATATACAAAATTTGATACTTACTAAGGTAATAGGAAGGTTGGGATCATAGAGTGCAAGGCTCAATTCCTCATTCCACACAGGATTGCAGTTCTCTTTGATAACTCGAGTCTTTGATTTCTATAAAATTCATAGAAAATAAATTCTCATCAATAACGTAAAAGTCTAGATAGTCAATCACGTGAACAATTTTTTAAAAAGGATATGGTTTTTGTTGTGAAAGGTAAATCAAAAATTATTCTCATCATTAATGTCAAGTTATTAATCAATATTATTTATAACAATTTTTTAAAATGATCCGATAATATAAATATATATATTTTTCAATATATAAAACGTAAACTCTTCAGGGACGATAAATAACGAACCTGACCACCCATGGTGATGACAACGTAGGGATCACTACAAAAAGAATCCCTAATAGCAAGATTAATCCCTCTACGAACTCTTATTTTCAAAACTCCTAACACATTCATCTTTCTTCTTCTTTTTTACTTTTTTTCCCTGTCTTATTTTGCATAGAAATTAAAAAGAATTAAATTATGTACCAAAAAAAAGAGGAAGAAGAGTACTCAAATGAGCTCCTCAGGACTTAGATATTTAAGGTGAGCCCCCAAAAATAATTGCAATATTCTTTTCTTTTTAAATGTCTCAAATTAATGACTTAAATTCAATTCCTCCATTTTTAAGAGGTTATTTTCTTAAAATAGTACTCCATTATTCATTTTACTCGTCTATTATTCAAAAAAATAAATTTTCACTTTTACTTGTTATTTGTAACATATTAAGAAAAGATGTACTTATTTTTTTATGTTTTATACTTGGTATTAATTGTTATTCTCCAAACCATTTTATAAGACTTAATACTAGGGGTAGGCTTTCAATATTTGATTCGGGATTTTATATTTTGAGTTCGATAATTCAGTATTTGATAGTTAAAAATAGACACCAAATATCAACTTTTTAAATTTTGGTTCGGTAATCGATAAATCAAACTTCGACCCGATATGGTGTTTGGTAATACTGTATTAAAGTTTTAGCCGATTATACTACAAAGTTAATACTGTTGCTCCAATTATTTCTATTTTTCTATGTGAAGGCACGATATAATAGAAGATCAACAAGTAAGAAAACATAAAAAAATTTAAAAAAAAAAAGTGACACAACTAAAATACATATGTATTTGAGTTGTTTATGTTTAGTCTTTAATTTTTTCTATGGTCTTGTACAAACTAATGAATAATGAGTCTGTTGATATATGACCTTTATTAAGTAAATAATTGGTATTCGAGAAATACCGAATACCAAATGGTCTAATGTCTCATACCAAATTCAAATCTAAATACCATAATTCTAAAATCTTACTCCCGAGTACCGAATACCAAATTTTCAAAATTTTTGGTTCGATTCAATATTTTGATTTTTTTTTATTTCCTACCCGGTGTCTGGTACCCATATTGGAGGTCGACTAAATCAAATTTGTGGCAGAGAGTCCACATTTGAGGAGTAAAGAGCTCCCTAACAAAGGCGACTACGTACGTACATAAGGATATTTGAACCTCAAACCTCTGGCTCGTAAGAAGGATCGATGATCCTGATTTTGCTTATGATTTGTGCAAGAAGTGTATTGATTTGAAACAAAATATTTATACTAATACGATGCAACAGGTTGTTAATATCTTGGTTGCACACTCCATGATCAAAGAACCGAACGTGCTAATGAAAGAATTGTTCTTTCCAATATAGGCTGACAATGCCAAAACGATCCCCAGTAATATGACATTTCTGTTAACTTGTAATCTGTCATAATATATCTGTCACTATTGATCAACGAGTTGATATCTCAGATGATCACTCAACTAACCGTTGCTACCTCAAAGCAGAGAAGTAGATGAAGAAGAGAAGATGATAGCAAAAGCTAAATCAGAAGAGATTATTATTGGCGTTACTTTCTTCATTGTTATCTAACAGATTCTATAATTGAACTTTGTGCTATATGAACTTAAACGACAAACAGAAAAAGTTTTCAAGTACTATATAGTGTGTTTGGTACGAAGGAAAATGTTTTCTTCGAAAGTATTAATTTTTAGTGTTTGGTAAGTAAGCAAGAAAATGTTATCCCAAAAGCATTTATATGTTATCTAACAAAACGTTATGGAAGCAGGTAAGGATGGGCAATGTGGGTGGTGGGGTTGGATAGTAAGGGGTGAGAGTTGGGAGAGGAGGAGACAATAAACTTGAAACGTCATTTATGCAACTTGTTTTCCCTATTTTTATTAGAAAGTCATTTTCCTCATTTTTAAGGAGTTTATTTTTCTAGATTAATGTTTTACAGACATTTTGATCAATCAAACATAAAAAAAATTGAAAACTATTTTCTGAAAAATATTTTACTTGTACCAAATACACCCATATATATGAAAATTTCCCCCATATTTCTAACCAGGACAATGAGAATATTAGGGAAAGGAAATAAAAAAGAATCTGTCGACATTAATTCTCCTTTTCACATAGTTTATCATTTTATTATAATATACAAGTTTACATTAATTTTCCTACCTTTTTCAATGTACACAAAGAGTCTAGTCAATATTATAAATATAAATTAAACAATAATTTGAGAAAAATAGTAAATAACTATTTCATATATTGTAGAATTAATATAGATTAATATGATTCAAAAGAAGACATGTTAAAACATTGGTCAAAGTATACATAATTTGACTATCGATAAATAAAAATGAAGTCGAATAAAAATGTCATCAGTTGATAGTAGGTCCAACCCCTGTTGTTATTTAAAGAGTAAGAAATATCTCTTTTCGCTAATAAATATGGTACTTACTACTACTTATAATATATATATGAACATATTTTGTTCCTAATACAAATATTACTTTTAAAAAAACCTATTCTTATTTCTTTTATTTTAAAATCACGATAACCAACAAACAAGTAGGAAATAATATGTTTTTCTTCTTAATCAAATTTTAATTAAAATAGAATAACCTCAGGTACCTTTTTAACTAATTATACGTGACCTTTTTAAAATCACGGTAACCAACAAACAAGTAGGAAATAATATGTTTTTCTTCTTAATCAAATTTTAATTAAAATAGAATAACCTCAGGTACCTTTTTAACTAATGATACATGACCATTTTTTTTAAAAAAATAGACAATAATCTCATCATTAATTTTTCATCTAGATAACAATAAAGAAGTAAGATAAACATTTACAAATTAAAAAAAATCATCCTTAGGAAAAGAATATATTTAGAGAGAAAAGAAATATGAATTTATTTGGAAAAATGATATTTTTGAGCATTAAATAATAATACACTTTTATTCATATTTTCCCCTTGACGTTTCTTTGACCCATATAAACCCATCGCTTCCTCTTCATCGCTGTGTTCGACTTTTGGTTTTTGGGTTTTGCTACTGTTTTGAGTTTTGGCTTCGAAGATGGTAAGCCCTAACTTCAACTCATCAAAATCAATTGATCTTTCGAATCAAATCTGGAAATCAAACAATGTATTGTATAAAGAATTTTCTGATGTTAATTTTTCTTGTTTACGCCGTTTAGAGCTTTATTTGATCCCCAATTTGCTATATTTTCTTTTTCAGATTATGGATTTCTGTAGATTATAAAATTCATGTTAGATTCTTTGCATTCTTGAATGTTTATGTATTGTATCCCGAATCCCAGTATATTGAATTGTGGAAATTAGTTGATACCAGTTTAAATGATGCTTATCGATTGAATTAACTAGTTGGGGGTGATGGAACCCTTTCCCATGTAATGTGTGCCTAAGAGTATTTAGCAATGAATTTCATGTGTAGGGTTAGAGAATTTGTTGAATCTGATGTTTTTACTTCGGAAGAATTATATGGATTGATAGCCAGAGTAGAAATAAGCATAATTACATGAATTGTCTTAACTCTACACATTGATATTCCCTTCCTCCTTTATTCGGGTGCGACTGACAATGCGAACTCACATTGGTTATGTCAAATAATCACATGGTGGAGCTCAATGTGCTTCCTATTTGTGGATACAAAATTTTATGGCATTTTGCTTATTTTAGGAAGTTTGAAAGGAGTGGCTTTGTCCATCTTTTTGGTAGAACATAAGTTGACAATTATTGATCTGAATTGGATTTTTCAGGTGCGATTACAGCCAGACCCATTCCTCAATGAACTGACGAGTATGTTTGAGCGAACTACTGAGCATGGTTCCGTTTGGGTTACGCTCAAACACTGTGAGTTTGCCTCTTCATTGGTTTTCATGTATTTTGTGCTCTGTATTCGCTTCATGAGTAACTAATAATAGAGCTGTAGATTGAAATACTGATTGAGCAATCTTGTCCTTTGTATCCACAGCTTCTGATAAATCTAAAGCCCAACGGAATAAGATGAAGACAGCTGGTGAAAATCTTGAATTTAAGTGCCTCATCCGAGCAACTGATGGGAAAAAGAATATTTCCACAATGGTAATCACAGTAGAAAGTTTCTTATTTTTTTCCATTGCTTAGTCTTGTTGGTTGGATTGTGGCTGCGCCTTCTTTTTGCAAGCCGTTTTCCCTTTTTTTTTTTTGCTTTGTTAGGCAGTATGTTCTGTGGAACATTGAGAGTGTTAGTTTGTTTTATGAATTATTTTTTAGCATAAGTTTAAACGTGCAAATATAGATAGACTCTAGGTCCTGGCCTGTATCTTTGAGATTGAGAGCATCAAATTCAAAAAAAGGATGGTAGCCTTGTGGTGCATAGAGAATGATAATTGTGGTCCTTGTTTACTTGATTGATAACTAATAGTTAACGTATATGCTTGTAATACAATATTAGGGCACCTAAAGGCTAAAGGGATAATTTTCATAAAAGGCAAACAAATTATGGATAAAACTCTTTTAGTCAGTGACTGTGTGGATTCTAGACTCAAAGGTGAAGATCCAGGGATCATGTGAAACCTAGCTATAGATAGCCCATTATGATCATATCAACTGGGAGCTACTCCTCAACCCTCTTAAAAAAATGGGTTTTGGTGGAAGATGGTTAAAGTGGATGGTTTTTGTATCAAAACTGTCAGGTTCTCAATTCTAGTCATAGGAGAATTTGCTGGAGTTTTCCCTGAGAGAGAGAGGACTCCAGGAGACCCCCCTCTCTTTTCCTTTTCATATGAGCTATGGAAGGTTTCAGTAGTATGATGAGGGGAACTATTCAGAACAGTTGGATAAAAGGTTTCAGGATAGGCAATCAAGCAGGGGAAGAGATGTAGATTTACCTTCCATTATTGCTGATGATATCGTTGTTTTCTGAGATGCTAAAACAGATCAGATCATGTACATCAGAATGATTTTGGTGATCTTTGAGGCAATTTTTGGTCCCATCTGTAAAATTGGAGGAAAAGTAGTATTTTCCCTGATAAAGAAGTTCCACAAATTCAAAGTCTGTCCATGTTATATTGTGAAGTTTTGATGATTTAACAAACTATGACATCAAGTAGGGGACCTGATCCCATGAGAGACTGGGAGTTTCAGGCAATGTGAAAAGGACAGTTGTAAAGCTGCAACCACTGCCACAGCTGCAATGGTTGGTGCGCCTCTTCAGAGGAATAGTACGCTCAGCCAATGGCGTTGCACTAGGTAGTTTGTCCATCTTATAACAGTCATCTTGTCAAGGGACGTTACCTAGTTTTTGAATTGAAGAATTCCATACGGCAAAATTCACTCTCAAAAAGAAATACTCTCATATGCAGCAAGAGACCTGATCGAGTGATCTATTGTTCTCTTTGGTTGTTATATGAGTTTATTGTCTCACATTTATACAGTGTAAGATCTATTCATATGTTATAAAGGAATCAGATCATTTCGGTTGTAATCGTTGTTAAAATTTAAGTTGTAGCTAGAGTTAGCTATGTCGTGTTCTTGAAGTCTACATTAACTAAGCTTGTTGGTGTAGTAGGCAATAGAGGTATTACTTTGTTTCTGAGTAACAGAGAGCTGTTACAAAGGGGGAAGGGATTAAGAGTTTAATTCCTAGGTTGCAAGAGTTTGTAATTTGAATCTTAACTCTTTGAAGTAATGGAGTTGGCGAAATCCTGCGAGACGGGTTGTGGTTTTCTCCTCCCTTAAGCAAGGAGGTTTACACGTAAACATTATGTTTTCATTATTTTAAGTTTTTCTTTGTGCATTGTTCTTACTATGTCAAGGGACCTGGTCCATTGACTTGTGGTGGACGCATATAAGTCATTAGTCCAATATCTTGAGTTGTAAAATTGAGAAATTCCCAACAACTTACTTGGGGATGCCCTTTGGAAATAATCATGAGCTAGAAATTTTAGAATGAGATTGTTGAAAAACTAGCAGCGAGGCTCAAAAGGTGTTGAGAGCTTCGCCTCGCTTTATGTCTTCAGTGTTGTCACCAGTGTTCTAAGACATATTTTTCCTTGCCAATGAGCCTACTAAACAATTGATATTTTACTTTATCATAATTATTTCTTCAATTTTAGTCTTGGACTAAGCATATATATTTGTATTTTTTTCTCCCTTTGCGCCTTTTTTCATTAAAGCCCCTGCTTTATTTGCGCTTAAGCCCCAATGGGCCTTAGAGCTTTTTTGCGCTTTTCGCCTTTGATAACACTTGAAAAAACTAGCCAATTGGAAAGCCCAGTGTTTATCTCTTGGGAGGAAGTAGTACTCTTATCAACTCAGTATTGGATTCATTGCCAACTTATGTCATGTCCTTATTTCCAATGCCATCAGGTGGAGGATAGACTAGACAAGTTGAGGACTTTCTATGGTTGGGTAATAAGGAGGACAGAGGTATTCACCTAGTGAAATGGCAAACTGCTCAGCTTAGCTGAGCAGCAGCAATATGGTTGACTTGGTATTAGTAATCTGGGGCTTCAGAACAGATGCTTATCGACAAAATGGAGGTTTGTTGGTGAGGATCTTGCACTCTGGAAGGAAGTAATTATAAACAAATATGGGCAGAGTGACTATTGGTGTTCTAATATAGTATCTAGCACCTATGGGTCCTATGGGTGTCCGTGTGGAGAACAATTTGGAACTTATGGTCTATGTTGGCTGGGAATATAGACTGTAGTGTGGGGAATGACACCTAGATCCTTTGAGGAGAGATAAATGGATTGGACATGAGCCTTTGATGAGCTTCCGGAACTGTTCTCATTCTGTAGCAACTCTGAAGCATCAATAGTTGACACTCGGTCCCCTCAAGGGTGGAATCTCACATTCAGAAGGCACTTGAATGATCGAGAAGTGGATAGATTTGTTGAGTTACTACAAGTGCTTAGTGGTTTCTTAGGTTTATCTACAGGATCAGACACAATGAGGTGGAAGCATGATAGTGATGACTAGTTCTCAGTAAGAAGACTCTAGAGAAATGAAGTGGTGGAGCAACCAGGAGGGAGGGGGGATACCAGGTCCTTTGAAACAGATGTGGAAGTGCAGTGTCCCAAACAAGGTGAAATGTTTCACTTGGTTGGTGACCAGAAGAGCATGTCTCACTGATACCCTTCGGGGTGGCCCAATGGTTTGGGCTTGAGACTTTCATGTTGGAGGTCTCAAGTTCGAAACCCCTTACCAGCGAAAGCAAGGGGTTTGCCTTCTGGGTCGCGTCGCACCGGGCTTGCCTAGTGTGGGTTACCTCTCCTATGTGGTTTGCGAGCTATTGCATAGGAGCGGGGGTTTTACCCTGTGCGCACCCAAAGGGTAGCAGCTGCGGGTTTCCCTTGTCATCAAAAAAAAAAAAAAGAGCATGTCTCACTGATGAAAAATTGGAAAGGAAGGGCTTTCAGATAGTATCCAGATGCTTTTTTGGCAAGGAGAATGAGGAAACTAATAATCATCTGTTTCTTCATTGGAAGATTGTATCACAGATCTGGTCTGTGTTTCCAAGTATATCTCAAGCAAATTGGGTAATGCCTGAACACATTGCTGACCTACTTAGCTGATGCATAAGGAGTGGAGGGAGGGAACAAGAGTCAGAAGAAATGGTTGAAGATAATACCTTATTGCATATAGTGGTCAGTATGGAGAGAAGAAACAACAGATGCTTTGAGGATATCTCTAACCCAATCTAGAAAATTGGATGAATATTTTGTATTTTTGGTGTAAAGAAAGGGTCTAGAAATAGCAGAACAGCTAGTAGACTTTTTAGGATCTTTGTAATTACTGTAATTCCTTCTGCTTGTTTGTTTGGATCCTACAACTTTTTTGAGGTTGCCAGCATGTCCTTAATGCTGAAGAATACAACTTGACCATTCTAAAAAGACATGGTTAAGATCTTCAACTTCCCAAAATATAAGCATTGTCAAGTTCGTCAAGCCTTTCCGTCTAAAAATAGCATGGAAGTTGTAGTTTAGTTCGTCTCTTCAGTGCACATGTTGGGTTTGTTTGGGTTTTTTCTTGATGAGCCAGTTGTATTTTCATCTCTCTAGAAGGTACTGATTAGGTGTTCCTGCTGTAAATTTCACGTAGCACTTTCAACTCATCATAAAGTATATTTGTAGCGCTGAAAGCATTTGCTAGTTGCACACTTTTGTTCTGAATTTTGCTCACCTTGCACATGCAAATACTCTTTGATTTGCTACTTCTTGAAATTGAGATATTGACAAGGTTTTCCAAGTGGTACACATGGCATGAAGTTTGGGCTGAAACAGCCCGTCATGTGTCTAAGATTATGAACGTCCCTTTAATATAGAACTTTGTCTGGTATGTCTGCTAGCCAGCCCTTTCAGCATTTGCTAGTTGCACACTTTTGTTCTGAATTTTGCTCATGCGAATACTCTTTGATTTGTTACTTCTTGAAATTGAGAAATTGACAAGGTTTTCCGCATGGTACGCATGGCTTGAAGTTGGGATGAAACAGCCCGTCATGTGTCTAAGAATGTGAATGTCCCTTTAATAGAGAACTTTGTCTGGTATGTCTGCTAGCTAGCCCTTTCAGCATTTGCGAGTTGCACACTTTTTGTTCTGAATTTTGCTCACCTGCACATGCAAATACTCCTTTGATTGTTACTTCTTGAAATGAGAAATTGACAAGGTTTTCCACATGGTACACATGGCATGAAGTTTGGGCTGAAACAGCCCATCACATGTCTTTAAGAATGTGAACCTCCCTTTAATAGAACTTTGTCTGGTATGTCTGTTAGCTAGCCCTTTCAGCATTTGCGAGTTGCACACTTTTGTTCATGCAAATATTCTTTGATTTGTTACTTCTTGAAATTGAGAAATTGACAAGGTTTTCCACATGGTACACATGACATGAAGTTTTTTAGCCTGTCACGTGTCTAAGAATGTGAATGTCCCTTTAATATAGAACTTTGTCTGGTATATCTGCTAGCGATACCTTTCAGCATTTGCGAGTTGCACACTTTTGTTCTGAATTTTGCTCACCTGCACATGCAAATTCTCTTTGATTTGTTACTTCTTGAAATTGAGAAAATGACAAGATTTTTCACATGGTACACATGGCATGAAGTTTGGGCTGAAACATCCCGTCATGTGTCTAAGAATGTGTAATGATCCTTTAATATAGAACTCTGTCTGGTATGTCTGCTAATTAGCCCTTTCAGCATTTGCGAGTTGCACACTTTTGTTCTGAATTTCGCTCACCTGCACATGCAAATACTGTTTGATTTGTTACTTCTTGAAATTTGGAAATTGACAAGGTTTTTCACATGGTGCACATGACATGAAGTTTGGGCTAATACAGCCCGTCATGTGTCTAAGAATGTGAACGTCCCTTTAGTATAGAACTTTTTCTGGTATGTCTGCTAGCTAGCCCTCCCTCGTTTCCTTCTTGAATGCCTCTCCTCGTCCTATAATGGAGACAAGAACACCAGCTTGAATTTTCTTTACCTTAGTTGTCTTTATTCTCTTCATCTTATTTGTATTCATGTCTTGCTTGTTGCTCTTTTTGATAAGGTAAATATTTTCATTAATGATTGGAGAAATCCCATATACAAGCCATATACCAAAAAATAGAGAATGTAAACCAAAATATTGTTCTCTACGAAAGGAAAACCAATCATCCAGAAATCAGGCACCTTATGGGTGGTGTCATCTTATTTATATGATTGTTATATATGTTTTGATGCATCATTTCACTTCTTGTGGCTAATGATGCACTTGATTTCATTGAACTAACAGGTTGGAGCAAAAGATCACCAGCGTTTCCAAGCATCTTATGCAATATTGCTGAAGGCCCGGTTGACTGCACTAAAGAAGAGGGAGAGGAAGGACAAGAGGAAGGCTACTGATTCTGACAAAAAGATGGATATTTCGAAAAAGAAATCTGCTGCTGCTAAAGCCTCTACATGAAACTTTAGTCCTTTGGTTTATTCCCCCATTTTGTTTCTAGGATAGAGTTGTAGGATTTGAACCCCGTCCTTTTGGGGCGACAAGTCTGAAACTGCATTCAACTTCTACTGCATAGAATGAAGAAAGGAGGTGTTTTTACTCAATTTGATTATTCACATCTAAATTAGTCAAACTTTCTAAAGAGCTTGTTGGGTTATGGAACATTTGAAGAAATTTTGTCATAATCTTGACCTTTAATTCCTTGAACAACAGCTTTGGCAATTGAAAGTAGAGGGGACCAAATTAAGAGTAGTATGCTTACCTACTTGAATTTCATGTCAACTGCATATGGTCATACTTTTAGTTGTGGGAACTTAAAATGACATTTTGTGCTTCTTTTTGTTCAACCAGTTTTTTTTTCCACGTTCCAAAACCGTTGTCATGAAATAGGCACATTGTTTGATGTGTTTTCTTTTAATTTTAGTGGATGCCATTGCCCTTTGCATGTAAGAATTAGGAGATCAGTCATGAGGTCTGGTTGGTATTTCAACTAGGAAAAGTGAACAACTGATAGTTGAAGCGCGTTAAGATAAATATTCGATGATTGTTTAAGTAGGAAATTCAAACACCTGAAAAAACGAAATATCTTAGGTGTGTTTTTTATCATCTCACTCTTTATTAGTGTTTGTCACTTTATGTCTCCGAGTTGAATTAAACTATCAAAGTATAATTAAGAAGTAAAGAAAACTTTTGAATCTTATGGTCTTATATATGTCATGTCACATATGACATTTTAGTAGATGTGTCAAATGTCAAATGAGCGAGTTATGTTGGATTTGGGTAAATCAAAATGGTCTAAGTTAATAAATGGACGGGTCAAGTTAATTGAATTGAAATGAGTGTAAAAAAATGAAACAAGATTCAATCTGCATAGTTATTACTAAGTTTTAGTGGCTTTATTTATATTTCTAATTGTTTTTTAGGACTTA
>JAJONQ010019222.1:0-26697 GCA_036250385.1 Solanum microdontum
GCTAAACAAGTTTCCGGTAACTTCCGAAACACATTTTTAAGAACTTTTGGGTCAAATTCAAATATAATCATTTCATTAAGTTCTCGACTCCAAACTCACATGTGAGGCTCTAGTTTCACTCTATCATTTTCCGAGTCGTTACACAAAATAGGAGCCGAATTGATTCTTTCTTTCAACCCTTGGAAACTCCTTTCGCAAGATTTTGACCATAGAAATTTCACTTTCTTTCATTTTAATGTCGTCAAAGGCTAAGAAATAGAGGATAATCTTCTCACGAACCTTCTATAGTAACATGACAAACCCAAGGAACTTCGTATCTTTGAAGCGGACAAATGTCTAGGCCAATTCTAACAGCCATAGTTATCTTAGGATCGACTTGAATACCTTCCATGGAAACAATACGGCCAAGGAAAGTACCTGACCTAAAAAAAACTCACACATGCTAAACTTAGCATTCAATTCACAGTCCTTTAGAATTTGCGACACATTTCTTAAATGATCAACATGCTCATTCTCTCTTTATGAATAAATGAAGATATCATTAATTAAAAGAATCATAAACATGTCAAGATACTGTTTAAAGACCCTATTCATTAATCCATAAACGCCACTGGCATTAGCCAAACCAAACGACATCACCAAAAACTCATAATGACCATATGAAGTTCAAAAAGACATCTTTAGAATGTCATTCTATTTCATCCGCAATTGGTGATAACTCGATCGGAGGTTAATCTTAGAGAAATAACTCGCTCATTGGAGTTGATCAAACAAATCATCAATTCATAGGACATGATACTTAGTCTTAATGGTAACCTTGTTCAGTTACCAATAGTCAATACACATTCAGAGAGAAACATCCTTCTTTCGAACAAATAATAGCAGAGCACCCCATGGAGAGATACCCGGTCTAATAAAACCTTATCCAACAAATCTTGCAACTGGCCCTTTAACTCCTTAAGTTTTGCTGGGGACATATGGTAAGGTGGAATAGACATAAGAAGTGATCTGGGAGAAGGTCAATACTTGTCAAGAGCCAAAGTATACCCTAGTTGTAACATGACATATAGAACCCCGAGAGGCCCTACACAAGCCACCTAAAATGCATCATAAAAGATAATAGACATAAAGATTTTAAAGAAACAGTCTTATAACATAAAAGAGTTTGACAAAGAGGAAGTCTAACATGAGTCTTAACAAGTCATTTACTAATCAGAAGAAGTGGTTGGGACATTACCCATATACCTCATAAAAATGTCTAACAACTGAAATGACATAAAAGCTATAAAAACGTCTTGGTCCTCGGAATATGAGGACTCACCAATCTTTAAATCTGAGAGAGTGATCAACTAGCTACAAGTATGTCAGATAGGAGAGTAAGACCCCACATTATGAAACAATGTAGGCACAAGTATGCATTAGTACATGGAATGTACTAAGTATGATTGCAATGCATAAGAGTTATGAAATCATGCCAAAAAGAACTTTACATGATATACAATGACCAAGCAAAATCATAAGCTAACATGTTAGAAAAAATAAATCATAATCATGATCAATGCAAGCTTAACATCTGTAAAACACTTGTGAGATACTTTGAAAGTAACCTTAGTTCATTATTATGGGAATTTTACCATTAACCGACATAGACCATGTGATATATAACATGGAATCCACTGCACTACTCCCATACTGAAAAGAGAGTTTGAGCTATGGTAGATCACAAGCTAATGTCTATTGAAGTAAACATCGTATGGTTGCACATAATTAGGGAAAAAAAAGATTGTTACTAGAGACCCACTCTCTACGAATGAGAGAGCCCTTTATCTGAATATCCTCTCAGTGCTAAGTAAAATCTCATAGAATAATCATTAATCACATTCATATTATCATCCATGAAAAAGTACAATCAAATTACTAATCCAAGCTAGAAACATGAATCTTACTGTGGGAGATACTAATAAGTGACATACCCCAAGCTGAGCTAACTCTAAGGCCAACGTGTAACCCAGGATGGAAGGGTATTCATATCTTGCCAAGGGTACGAACAAGTCTGACGTGGATGCACTAATTGATGTCCACAAGGGACAAAAGTGTCAAGACTAATATAACAGGTGATCCCTTCAGAACCTATGGTGGCGCCATAGTTCTGGGACTTAAGGACTTGCTACTAAAGGTCTTAGCCTAAACTGATGGGCGAGCCTTCATCTCATTTTTTCGCTCTTTCTAGGTTTACTCCTAACTGAATATAAAGCTAAAGATGCAATTGTAATATTGATAACTCAAAATACTAATAATTATTTGAGAATGCATCATACATAAACTGAAAGATATGTCATTAAAATTCTGAAGCATGATTGTCTGACTAATCTTCATCGCACGTATAATTCATGAAGTACAGATAGTTGACTTAAGCTAGTGTTTATAAGTTTTATACATGAGAGTATACTAATTCTCCAAGAAACATGTAATTAATATCATAGAAACTATAGCAACAAAATTACAATGAATCCCTAAGATTTAGGAACCTTTGGTCTGAATAATTCATGAAGAAGCTAAAGAACTGACTGGATTCTAGGGACCTAATGGATGAAAGGAACCCACTAGTAAAATCATACATACCTGGTGATGAATACTATAGAGTAATCCTTTATATTTTAGGGATGAACTTAAAGGAGAGCTCTGCTTGTTTTGGAGAGAAAACTGTCGCTTCTTTCTCTTTTTTTCTTTCTAAGTATGATGATGTTTAGGAGAATGAATTTTTTTGGTAGTTTTGGACTAATTAATTAGGCTTAGACAAAGTAAAATGATGTATCTTAGGCCTTTAAAGAATAATGAAACGTCTGGAATACCTCTGGGAAATTTAAAAGAACTTTGCTAAAAATTGCGACTCAGAGATCATGACTTGGTTGATGTACTATACTCTGGACGACGGACCGTCAACTGAGTCATGGTTTTTCCCTGGAGTCTTGGGGGTTCTCTGATCTGAGGGATGAGTCTCTTTCACAGATGACTTCATGATCAGTATGAAGATTCACGGACCGTCCAATTGCTTGTGATCCTTCATGGTCGGTGGGTGTTTACCAAATGACTTTATGGTTCGTGTGAAGCTTTATGGGCCATCTACGTGCTCGTGATCCTTCATGGTCATTGGGTGTAACTTTACGGGTGGGGTGACGGGTTGTGGACCACTTCACAGTTCGTGAACCCCTTCGTGTAATGTTTTTTTCCTTCTCCATTCCAAGTTCAAATTTCTGAGGTGTTACAATATCAGCCCTTGGGATCATTCATTCTCGAATGAAGACTAAACAAGTTGGGTTTTGAGGGAAAGAGATGCAATCCCTACCAGCTATGTACTAGTAATTGATATCTAACAGAGGTGAGTCCCATGGACAAAAAAACATGCTGAAATGCATGAATAACTGTGGGAACATGATACTGAGACTGAATTACACATGAGTAAACTGGAAGACTGGAAAGAAACTATTACCTTAAGCTGAAACTGAATCGGAGGAGAAGAGGTGAGGGTACTTGGCCATCATGGCTGCTTTGGCTTCCCAATGTATACCCTCTACGGACTAATTCCTCTAGAATATTGAAGTGACTACTTTATTTCTCAACCAACAAACCTGACAGTCGAGAATCTCAACTGGAACTTTCTCATAGGTGAGGCTATCTTTCACAGCCACACACTATAAAGGTACTATCGATGTTGGATCACCCACACACTTCTTCAATAAGAAAAAGTGAAAGACTAGATTAACTGCTGATAGTTATGCTGGAAACTCTAACTTATAAGCCACATTACCAACCCTTTTCAAGATTTTGTAAGGACCTACATACCTAAGACTGAGCTTCCCTTTTTCCAAATCTCATCACCCCTTTCATGGGTGAAACCTTGAGGAAAACCAATAACTGATTTCAAACTCTAAGTCCCTTCTCCTCACATCTACATAGGACTTCTGATGACTCTGAGTTGTCTTTATTATATCTCTGATGAACTAAAATTTGTCCATAGCCTCATGAACCAAATCTGGACAAATCAAGGATACTTGACCTACTTCAAACCAACAGACCGGAGACTTACATCTACTCCCATACACTGACTCATAAGGGGGCATCTGAATAGTGGAATGAAAGTTGTTATTATATGCGAATTCTATGAGAGGTAGGTGATCCTCCCAACTACTGTTCAAATCAATCACACAAGCTCTCAACATTTCCTTTAAGGTATGAATGGTACACTCTGGCAGACCATCCATCTGCAGATGAAATACGGTACTGAGATTTACATGAGTACCAAGACCTTCCAGAAATGATCTCCAGAATGAGAGGTAAAATGAAAACCTCTAACTGAGATGATAGACAAAGAAACCCTATGCAACTTGACTATCTCACTGATGTAGAGTCTGTCATAATATTCCGCTGAATTTGTAGTTTTGACTGCCAAGAAGTGAGTTGACGTAGTGACTCTGTCCACTATTACCAAAATAGAGTCATGTTGTCTGCGAGTACGAGGAAAACTTGTAATGATATCCATGTTGACCGCTTCCTTCTTCTATGTAGGAATGTTAAAATCCTGAGTCACACCTCATGGTTTTGGGTGTTCTACTTTAACTTAGTGACAGATGGGACACTTAGACACAAAATCTACGATGTCCCTCTTCATGCCGTTCAACCAATAGACTTCCCATAGATCACAGTACATCTTAGTGGCACCTAGATGAATAGAATATCTGGAATTATGGGCTTCTATAAAGATCTGATGCCTTAACTGATGTCCCTTATTAAGGATACATAAGCGGCCCTGGTAACGAGAACACAATCTCCCCTTGGGAGAAAACCTCAACTCTCTGTTGATGAATTGCACTTTTCAACTGAAGCAATATAGGCTCACTATCCCGTTTCTCCTTAACCCCTGCTACCAATGAAGATTCCGATACATTCAAGACTATTACCCCACCATCTAATGTGTCCATAAGGTAAACTCCTAAGCGAGAAAAAAGGTGAACATCTCTAGCTACTTCTTTCTTCTCTTGCTCAACATGTGCCACACTACCCATGGATAATCTACTGAGGGAATCAGCCACTACATTGGCCTTACTAGGGTGGCAGAGCACATTCATGTCATAGTCTTTAAGAAATTCAAGCCATCTCATCTATCAAAGATTCAACTCCTTGTAGGTGAACACATACTCGAGGACCTTATAATATGTGAAAATATCAACATGAACCCAAAGTCACATTTGCTGAACTTATCAAATAGATGGTGAGTTTTTAGGGGTGCAAAAAAGCTCTTAGATTCGTCACATGCTCTTCCTCATTTTGAGAATAAATGAGGATATCATCAATAAAAAGGATGAAAAGCAAGTCAAAATATTGTTTGAACACCCTGTTTATTAAGTCCATGAAAAATCTAGGAGCATTTGTTAGTCCAAAATACATAACTACAAATTCATAGTGACCGTACCAAGTCTTGAAGGTTGTCTTCGGGGTGTCACTATCTTTGACTCTGAGCTGATGATAGTCAAATCTAAGGTCTATCATAGAAAAGCAACTAGCACCCTGAAGCAGGTCAAACAAGTCACCAATCCTAGGGATGGGATATTTATTCTTGAATGTGACATTGTTCAACTGAGGATAGTAAATGCACATCCTGAGAGAACCATCTTTCTTATGCACAAACAATACATGAACACCCCATGGAGAGATATTAGATCTGATGAAGCCACTATTTAGAAGGTCTTTCAATTGTTCTTTCAATTCCTTAAGCTTAAATGGAGCCATTCTATATAGGCTGGGTATCTGGAAGGAAATCTATTCTAAAGTTGGTTTTTCTTTCAGGAAGAACTCCTGGAAGATTTTCTAGAAATACTTCTGGAAACTCATTCACCACTAATACTGACTCAAGAGTTGTGTCCTCAGAGTTTGAATCCTCAATGCGAACAAGATGATAGATATACCCTTTGGAAATCATTTTTCTAGCCTTAAGGTAAGAGATAAATTGACCTACAAACACTAAGTTACTACCCTTCCACTCTAAGACTAGTTTGTTTGGAAAATGAAACTGAACGATCCTAGTTCTATAATTGTCTGAGGCATAACATGATTTTAACTAATCCATGACTAGAATAATATCAAAATCTATCATTTCTAACTCTACAAGGTCTTCTGAGGTTAATTTTTGGGAAACTCTGATCGGGAAATTTTTGTATACCCGTCTAGATATAACTGGGTCAGTAACTAGACTTGTGACTGAAAAAAGGGTTCAGGGAGAGTTTCTGGACTGAGACCAAATTTTACTATTATAGAAGGAGTTACAAATGAAAGTGTAGCCCATGGATCTAGCAATTCATAAACATATAAATGGAAGACTTATAATGTACTCGTGAGCACATCGGGAGAGTCCTTCTAGTGTTGTCAAGCTTGAAGAGCATACAACATGTCCTGACGCTGACCACCAACTGTACTAAATGAGACAACCTACTTAGTGGGGTGACCTACTAGAGCAGCTATAGAGCTGGCTTGATTCTGCGAATGATTGTCTCTGCCGTTCTGAGAATTTTCAGGGCACTCTTTCATGTTGTTGCTTGACTTACCACACTCAAACCAATTTCCACTACCTACCATGCACTCACCCTGATGGTTCTTACCACATTTTTTACACATTGGTTGAGTGCCCCCACTAGTAACTGTACGTTGCGACTTAGAGCCAGACGCTCTATCCCTTTGATCCTTCTTGAATTTTGGCATTGGGCTCTAGCAGAAGATGGAGTTAGAGCTGAATTCTTCTCACAGAACTGGGAGCAATTTCCACCCTCTGACCTCTAATAAGAGTAGCTAAAGTCACCGATCCTAGTCTTCTTATTGTCTCCTCCCCTTTCACTAATTTTATCTTTCTCAATCTATTGAGCATAAGTGACAAACCTAGAGATGTTGATTTTCTTAATAAGCATGGTTGTCTTGCATTCTTTGACCACATCATCGGACACAAAAAAAATGAACTTGCTCATACGAGCTCAAGAGTCAGACACTATCGCTGGAGCAAACTTGGATACCTATGTGAACTTGAGAGCATAACACTTCACACTCATGTCATTCTGCTTCAGATTAATAAATTCCTTGACCTTGGCCTCCCTGAGCTCAAGTGTCAATAACCGATCCAGAAAAGCAGTCTTAAATAGATTCCAACTCACTGGAACTGCATTAGTACCACGAGACTCCTGCCATTGTTAGTATTAAGTGTAGGCCACTCCCTTCAACTGATAAGCGGCCAAATCTGCACTTTCGATTGGAGTGACACCCATAATGTTTGTTACTTTCTAGATTTCATCAAGAAACTCTCATGGATCCTCTTTTGACTTAGACCATGAAACTCCGACGGGTTCATTAGAGTGAAGTCCTGGATTTTTATTGTAGCAGTGTTAGTTTACCGCGGAGTTGGGGCCATGGCATGATGATTGACTTGGGCGGCCATGGCCTAAGGAAGCACTTGGAAAGTAACCCTGAACTCGGCATGCGTGACTTTCTCATTCAATAGGTCTGCTGGAGTTGCTTGCTGATTCCTAGTGTTAGGTCTTTTGGGAGGCATTTTATGAAATGCGAAGAGCAGGAGTTAGAACGAGATTAAATGGAGTGTAAACTCAATTTCACAAGTTGGAAAAGTAAGAAGGGTTTTTTTTGCTAACGACGTCTCATAGCTCCTCCCCCATAAGTTTGGCACTCTTCACACGCATGTAGAAGACCCTACTTAATGCAGCTTTTAGACAACCTAGGATGCTTAAACCTGATTCTCTGATACCATGTTTTTCACGCCCCGAGGCTACCCCTTAGATGCAACAGGGTGCTTAATGTCAAAAGTGACCCCTAGCTAACATATGACATGTAATAACTATAAAAAAATCAATTAAAACATACATTGTGCAGAAGCTAAAATAGTCTAATATCTGAAATGGGGTAAAGTCCAAAATATCTAAATATATATAAAATATATGGAGAGTATAATGATGACTGCAAATAACACTAACACCTCAAGCTGAATCTAGTCTAACCCTTGAAGCCTTTAACTGATTTGAGTTGCTGGGACTTGCCCCTAGCTAACTCTAACAAGTCTAGAACTTAAAACTAAATAATGAAAAGTAAAACATCTCTATCATCCTCAAACTATGAAGACTCACCACCAAATTTGTTGAGTACGAACTGGAAGTCGAGATAAGCACGGTATAGATGCTGAGCGCCTGAACCTACATCATACAACGATGTAGCAAAAAGCTTGCATTAGTACTTTGAATATACTAAGCATATGGGACTGCACAATATAGAACTGAACATGGAACTAAATATACTGTGGCATAATTGAAAGCTAAGTTGAATACAATGACCAAGTACTAATCATGAAGATGCAACATGTTGAACTGAATACTAAATAAATATTGAATACATAGTCAATGCAACCTGCATTTGACTGTGGGAGATACTAATAACCAACATACCACAATCTGAGCTAACTATGGGGCAAACCTGTAACCCTGGATGGAAGGGTGTTCATACCTTGCCAAAGGTACGACCAAGACTGCGTGGATGCACTAACTGATGTCCACAAGGGAAAAGGGTGTCAAGCCTAATCTGATGGGTGACCCCTTTAGAACCTACAGTGGCACTGTAGTTCTATGAGTCAAGGATTTTCTACTAAAGGTCTCAGCCTAAAATGACGGGTGCGCCTTCATCCCTTTTTCTACTCAGTGCTAAGTGTACTCCTAACTGAATATAAAGCTAAAAATGCATATGTAATACTAGATAGCTTAAAATACTAAAAATTATCTGAGAGTCTGTTTGGTATTGCTACTAAAAACTGCTTATTATCATAACCACTTTTTTAAAATAGCTTCTCATAAAAGTGCTTTTGAAAAAAAGCAATTTGTGTTTGGTTAATTCATTTGAAAAGTGCTTTTTATAAGAAAATTGTGTTTGATTAATCAATATTATACATTTTTGAAGGGTTGAAATCTTTAATTTTTTTTTCTAATCTTACAAAAATATTGTTGTTACCTTCTTCTTGTTTTCTAATTCTGTAAAATAATACGTAAAAGAAGAGGTAAAATAATAATACGTAAACGTAAAATAAAATAAAAAATTTATTATATAAAAAGAAAATTGTTAATGGAACTTAACCAAACATATGAGATATATTAATTAATAAGACATATATAAGTAAATATATGTATATAGAAGGGACATTTTAGTATTGAAAAAAATAATTATTTGCTTCTACTTCTACTTTTTTAAAAGAGCATAAATTTTTAGTTTCTTCCCAACAGTAGAAAAATTACTTCTGCTTTTATTTAAAAGCAGTTTTACAGGTTTGCCGAACACCTATTTTTCAATTTTTTTTCTTAAAATAATGCTTCTGGGCTCCCAACACTAGTGCCAAACAGGTTCTGAGAATGCATCATACATAAACTGAACGATATGGCATTCAAATTCTGAATCATGATTGTCTGACTAATCTGCCGAGAAAGTATAATTCATGAAATACGAATGATTAACATAAATTAGTGTTTCTGAATTTTATACATGGGACTATACTAATTCTCCAAGAAACATGTAATTAATATCATAGAAACTATAGCAGCTAAATTAGAATGAATCCCTAAGATTTAGGGTACCTAGGTCTAAACAATTCATGGAGAAACTGAAGAATTAACTGAATTCTAAGGACCTAATGGGTGAAAGGAACCCACTTGTGAAATTCCACATACATGGTGAAGAAAACTGAGGAATAATCCTTTGGATTTCAGGGCTGAACTTGAAGGAGAGCTTTGCTTGTTCTAGAGAGAAAATTGTCTCCTCTTTCACTTCTTTTCTTTTTAAGTCTAATGATTTTTAGGAGAATGCATTTTTAGGTAGTTTTGACTAATTCATTAGGCGTAGACAATGTAAAATGACGTAGCTTAGGACTTTCAAGAGTACAGAAAATTCTGGAATACCCTTGGGAAATTTATAAGACTTTTGCTGAAAATCGCAACTCAGGGATCACGACTTGGTTGACGGACCAAACTCTAGTCGACAGACCTTCAACTGAGTCATGGTTCAGCTCAGTATTCTTAGGGGTTCTCTGATCTGAGCGATAAGTCCCTTTCATATACGATTTCACGGTCCATGTGAAGTTTCATAGGCCATCTAAGTGCCTATGATCCTTCATGGTCGTTCGGTGCTTCATGGATTCCTCTGTGGGCTTCTTTTCTTCATTTTCCATTCCATGTTCAAATTTCCAAGGTGTTACATCGAGATACCATACTAATAGAGACCTAATATAGGAAAATAATCGAAAGAATTGATGGAAAACTTTGAATTCATTAATTTCATGTGGCCATGCTTTATAAAACATATGGATACATTCATCTATCAGCTTACTTGAGTCATAAACATTACTTTCATAAAAAAACATGCATTTATTTATAGATTCACATTTCATAGTTAATAAGTTTCATCATGTCTTCATAGTAAGAAATCATGGACCATGCATTGGTTCATATGAATTCAACTCGAATTTATCTAAATACTTTCAATTCATGCATTAGAATATGAGAAACAATCAATTGAATCATAATTGAAAAGAACCCATAAAATTGAATAAAAATAATAAATTTGAATTGAGAATCTAACTTGTAAAATTGGAAGATCTTTGAGGAGCCCTATGGAAAAAAGGACTCCATAGGTGAGTACTAACATAACTTAGTGATCAAGGTCCAATAGCAATGGTGAATTTAAGATCTTGAAGTGAAACCCTTCTTCTTCTACAATAGCATTAGATAGAAAAGTTTGGAGATGAACTTGGAGGGAAATTAGAAGTTAGGTGAATGATTTTGTAACGACTCACAAAATGATAGGTTGAACTAGAGCCTCATTGTGTGGGTTAGTGTAACCTTAAGTTGATGTCTAGGCAGTTTTAGAACTTGAATGGAGAAAGGTAGAAACAGAGGGTGCCAGGAAGGGCCTAGACTAGCAAGTTAGAGTGAAAGAAACCTTGTTCTTTGGGGGACTGTTTGGCGATGTTGGTGCTTGATCACCCAAATGGTTGGGCGAGTCGACCTTGGACCCTAGTGATCGCCTAGTGGACTGCCCCATTGACCTAGGTGCAGGACCAAAGGGCGAGCTAAATCCTATCTCACCAACCAGCTTGGCGTGTCTCCCATTGACTCCTCTAGATCGCCTAGTGGATTGCCCAATTTATGAGCTCACTGAAAACTTGGGCGAGCCAAGAGGGGTAAAAGGGAGAGGTAAGTCGGGCAAGGGTTGAAATTTTAAGTTGAAACTTTAAGGGTCCTTAGTTCTTTTCCAAAGTTGAGTCCCATTATTCTATTCCTTTCCTATCAACAATAAGGCCTTTTTAGATTTGAATTCTTTCAATTAAGTCTCTCCAAATTGAATTAAAAGAAAACTCACCCCCTCTCAAATATTTCTCTCACTAGAAATCCTCCATTTGAGAAGAAAAAGAAGGGAGCGATTGAAGCTAGGGTTTGGTGAATCCAAGGTGGTTATTCCTATAATTTCTTGGGGAATCTTAATAAAGGTATGGTGATCCTTCATATAAGGTTAGCTTTCACCCTAGAGTCAATTCCAAAGGAGTTTTCAAAGTTTTCAAGTTCATGAAAAACCTAGGGTTTTACTCAATCTCATGGGTTTTTTCTTCAAACGATTTCAAATGGTTACTAATGTCATATATTGATTGTATTGGTGTTTAATTGATGAATTATGAATAAAAATGCTCTATGAACCCATGATTTCTCTCAATTCCTAAATTGTGTCTATATGAAGTGGGTTTGTTGGTTATGAAAGCTTATGATTGGAATATGTCTAAATTTCTTTGGGGTTTTTGAATTGTATCATTATCTATGCCTTAGTTATGGTAAATTGTTGGTGTGTTGATGATTTGAGATTCATGGCCTTGACGACAAGTTATGACTAAATTACATGTTGAAGTAGAATTGTGCTAGAGATGTTGATCCAGTTGAAAGGTGGAGGTATTTAATTACTATGCATGTGATTTCAATTATGAATGATGATGATAGAATGTGAACGGTTTCTATGATGTAATGCTCTAACATGAATTGGTAGGCTTAGGCATCCTTTCTTGTATAATGATTGTATTTTGACTTGATGAATATGAGTCAATAGGCTATGGCATTTCTTTCATATATGAGTAATAAATGTGTCTTGACTTCATGAATATGAATCGATAGTCTAAGACATTCCTTTTATATATGAGTAATGAATGTGTCTTGACTTGATGGATATGAATTGATAGGCTCAAGGAATTCTTTTCCTAAATGATCTAATGGAATGAAGACTCTAGAATTGATAGGTGAATGGAATTCCTTTCCTAATGTGTCAATGTACCATGAACCGATAGGCTTATGGCATTCCTTTAATGAGTATAAGAATGCAATGAGGAACCATTAATCGATAGGGTTATGGTGTTCTTTTCATTAGGACTCAATAGTTGTCCTTGAATGTACCATGGATCGATAGGCTTGGAGCATTTCCTTGCTTGGGTAATGATGTATCATGGGTCGATAGGCCAATGGCATTCCTCCCTAGTACACTAATGTAATGTGAATAAAATAATCTATGGTAATGTAGGATAAGCACTGAGTGGATATGGTTAAATGGAAACTCTCCCAATGTTAGGTTAGAGTTCCAAGGAAAATCTTCCTATCCCATAACTATGTGCCCGCATAGGATATTAGCTAGCGGATTCCATCCGAGCTAATGTTACCGTTCTACCTTAGGTAAGTAGAACACCTCTTTACAATGTGGGGCTATATCTCATCGGATTCCATGTCTAGCTTGCATGGTCTATGTTGGTTAAACGCTTATTCCCATCATGTGAGATGTGCATTATTGTTGCTTGAGATGTTCTATGAAGTGTAGGTGGTAGTTTGGGATGCCATCTGTACATTTCATGAGTAGGCTTTGATTGGGTCATAGTGAGTTCTCTATGTCTTAATGACTAATGTATCAAAGTCCTCTAAATGAAGTAATTGAAGAATGTTGATTACTAAATGCCTAATGTGATATGCACACTATACTTGTGTTATATTATGAGTTATTTTCCCTTGTCATGCCTTATGAAATGTTATGTATCTTATGTATGGATATGGTGTAAAGGTGAAAAAGAATGAATGGTAAGTTCACTTTTGGCGACGTTAACGTGGTGCCTTGGTGTGGATGGTGGTATGGGACACTATCCATGCATTGCACAAGGTATAACATGAGGGTTACTAGTGGTGAAGGTTTAATGTGAAGGTAATGGATTAAAGGTTGATATTGTCTAAATGTGATATTATGACTTGTATGCTGATTATATTTGTATTGTATCTCTCTTATGCTATTGTACATGATATTTCTAAAAGTGGCATAATGCATGGTTTCTAAACAAAATGTCCCTTTCAAAACTTGTTTTTCCATGGTCATCATACTTAATACCTTCTTGTGTGTTAACCCATATTTCTCTTATTTTTACCATAAGTGTAGGTTCCGGCAAGTGATTTGCTTCTAGCTAGAATTAAAGTGCTTGGATTGAGTTTCCCCCAAGATTTGGTATGTCCTCATGGATACGAGGACAAGAGCCTTTTATATTTCCTTTTGTTCAGGTAATAGACAATTCTAGTCTTTTGGATTGTAAAGGGTCGTGTCCCTACTTTAGTTTCAAGTACATTGTTAAGATGGCCATGTGAGACTTAGAGTTTCGCTGTGTCTTTCGAAAGATCTTAAATGAGTATTTTTGATAGTTTTGATTTAAATAAGCTTTAATTCTACACTATTTCTCTTATATCGAATGTTATGAATGTTATGAGATTTTATAAGACAACTTCGGGATCGAGTACACTGTGTCGCATCTGGGGTGTAGACTTGGGTCGTGATAAACATGGTATCAGTGCACATGATTTTCGTAATGATTTTTAGGGTAGATGTCTCACAAGCCACGTCTAGTAGAGTCTTGTTCATTGGTGTGAGTCGCGACACATCTATGAGCGAGAGGCTATAGGACGTTAGAAAGTTACACTTCTTTCATATTCTTGGAGTCTTGCGTTAGAGTTTAGCTTTATAGATGTCCTTTCCCTAATCCTTCTTTTGTGTTTATAGGATATGAATATAAGGAGGATTCCTGCACGAAGAGGGTAAGAGGAGATTGTGAATGAGGGAGTTCCTCCCCAAGGCCTTCAAGGTGGCCAAGTTCCTCAAGAGAATGAAGTTTCGGTGGATCCCCCGTCCTTGACCACTGAAGAGATTACGATGACTTTTCTAAACCTAGATCAAGCCATGACGGCTCAAGTTAATCGAGATGTGGGGCCTAGGGTGAATGCTAATGAGAGTACCATGGCCTCAAGGTTGAGAGACTTTGTTCTAAGTGGGAGAGAATCCCCAAGAATTCTTGGATAAAGAATATAAGATAGTCAATGCTATAAGGGTAACTTCTAGGGAGAAAGCGGAGTTGTCTTCCTATCAATTGAAAGAGGTTGCCCAAGTGTGGTTCACGCAATGGAAAATCAATAGGCCTTTAGAAGCAGGTCCTATAGAATGGGAAGAGTTTAAGGGAGCATTCCTTGGTAGGTACTTTCCCCGTGAGAAGAGGGAGTGTAAGGTTGAAGAGTTTATCAATCTTAAGCATAGTAGCATGAGTGTGTAAGAGTACTCCTTGAAATTTACTCTCGTGTGTAAGTATGCTCCATCCTTGGTGTCTAACCCTAGGGATGAGATGAGTTGGTATGTGATAGGTATATCCGACCTAGTTGAGGAAGAGTGTCGTACGACGATGATCCATAATGATATAGATATTTCTAGGGTTATGGTGTATTCTCAATCTATTGAAGAGTCCAAACTTAAGAGGAAAGATAGTGAGTTGAAGAGGGGTAGCTCCGGTGAGCAAGGTCAACCTAGGTTCCAGAAGAGAGCTCCTAACGAGGATTTTTCTAGCGCTCCGAAAGCTAATGAGGAGAAATGTGGTGGACCTCTATTTTCTATACCACTTATCACTACTTATGGGAAGAGGCATCGTGGGCAGTGCCTAGCCGGTACTACTGGGTGCTATGGTTGTGGAAAACATGATCACCAAGTGAGAAATTGTCCTACTCTTACGGCTAGATGAAGGGAGGCCAACTAAGCTACTTATGTTGGCCCAGATCCTAAAGCTTCAAAGAAGAACCATTTCTATGCACTTCAAGCCAAAGATTGCAAAGGAGTTAATCTAGATGAAGGTACCGATAAGTTATAGTTCCTTATGGTGTTTTCATGATTAGCCTTAGTTGGATAATCTCCTAAGTGGGGGATGGTATGTTGAATAGTAAGTTGTTAAGAGTTTCGATATCCTTATCTCATTCCTTCTATTCTTATTCAAGCTTGAGAGCAAGAATTCCTTGTAGATTGTTTCATGTTTTGGAGTTATGTGTGATTTCCATACTCTCCTTATGTTATGCATGTTCTTGTTGAATTCATGTTTAAATGGTAAAATGAGTTTTATGACTTATGTTCCTCATGTTTAAATGCATGTAGTATGAGTTGCCTATGTGCTTCATGAGTTGAAATGTTGAGCATGCTTATATTGTGTTTTGAGGAGAGATGCATAAACTGCCTTATGATGTTATGATGAGCATGATGCGGATAAGGTAGTTCCTCCAACGAGATGAGACATGTTCTTGTTGTTTTGGTGCATAAAGAGTTTTTAGATGTAGTCCCTACTTGCTTGTGTTGCTTTGAGCTTATTGATGTGGAGTTGATGTTCCTCCTGATTTATATATTATATTGATATGTCATAATTGTTGGGCTACTAGTCTTGAGTCATTTTCCCTTAAAGAGTTTTAAATTGTCATTCGAGGACGAATGTTCCTAAGTGGGGGATAATGTAACGACTCGCAAAATGATGGGTTCAACTAGGGCCTCATTGTTTGGGTTAGTGTAACCTTAAGTTGATGTCTAGGTTATTTTAGAACTTGAATGGAGCAAGGTAGAAGCCTAGGGTTCAAGCAAGTGCCGAGACTATAGAGTGAAAGAAACCTTGTTGTTTGGAGGACTGTTTGGCGATGGGGGTGCTTGATTACCCAAAGGGTGTGGCAAGTTGCCCTTGGGCCCTTGAGATCGCCTAGTGGATGGCCCCATTGGCCTAGGTGCTGGACCAAATGGCGAGCTAAGTCCTAACTCGCCAACCAACTAGACGTGTCACCCATTGACCCCTCTAGATCACCATGTGGACTGACCAATTTTTGAAGTCACTGAAAACTTGGGCGAGCAAAGGGTGCACTTGGCGAGTTGCCTAGTGCCCTTGGCAAGCCGAGAGGGGAAAAAGGGCGAGGTAAGTTGGTCAAGGGGTAAAATTTTAAGTTGAAACTTTAAGGGTCCTTAGTTTTTTTCCAAAGTTGAGTCCTCATTATTCTATTCCTTTCCTAGCAACTATAAGAACTTTTTATACTTGAGTTCTTTTGAGTTCTTTCAATTAAGTCTCTCCAAATTGAATTAAAAGAAAACCAACCTCCTCTCAAATATTTCTCCCACTAGAAATCCTCCATTAGAGAAGAAGAAAAAGAAGAATGGAGCCTTTGAAGTTTACAGTTTAATGATTCCAAGGTGGTTCTTCCTCAAATTTTTTCGGGAATTTTACTAAAGGTATGGTGATCCTTCATGTAAGGTTAGCTTTCACCCTAGAGTCAACTCCACTGGAGTTTTCAAAGCTTTCAAGTTCATGAAACACCTAGGGTTTTACTCAATCTCATGGGTTCTTTCTTCAAACAATTTCAAATGAATACTAATGTCATATATTGATTGTATTGGTGTTTAATTGATGAATTATTATGAAAATACTTTATGAACCCATGATTTCTCTCAATTCCTAAATTGTGCCTTTATGAAGTGGGTTTGTTGGTTATGAAACCTTATGATTGGAATATATCTAAATTGCTTTGGGTTATTGAATTGTATCATTATCTATGCCTTTATTATGGTAAATTGTTGGTGTGTTGACGCTTTGAGATTCATTGCCTTGAAGGCAAGTTATGACTAAATTACATGTTGAAGTAGAATTGTGCTAGAGATATTGATCCACTTGAAAGGTGGAGGTGTTTAATTACTATATATGATTATGATGCGAAAGATATGCATGTCATTTCAATGATATAAAGAAGATCTTGTATACAAGGTAATTGTGTTATTGTTGATAGTATATTCTCAATTGACACTCATGAATGATGATGATAGAATGTGAAGGCTTTCTATGATGTGATGCTCTAACTTAAATTGGTAGGCTTAGGCATCCTTTCTTGTACAATGAGTGTGTCATGACTTGATGAATATGAATCGATAGGCTATGACATTTCTTTCATATATGAGTAATGAATGTGTCTTGACTTGATGAATATGAATCGAAAGGCTATGGCATTCCTTTCATATATGAGTAATAAATGTGTCTTGACTTGATGTATATGAATTGATAGGCTTAAGGCATTATTTTCATAAATGATCGAATGTAATGAAGACTCTAGAATTGATAGGCTAATGACATTCCTTTCTTAATGAGTCAATGTAACATGAACCGATAGGCTTATGGCATTCCTTTCCTGAGTATAAGAATGTAATGAGGAACCATGAATCGATAGGGTTATGGAGTTCTTTCATGAGGACTCTAGATTTGTCCTTGAATGTACCATGGATAGATAGGTTTATAGCATTCCATCCTTGGGTAATGATGTATCATGGGTCGATAAGCCTATGGCATTCCTCCCTAGTATACTAATGTAATGTGAATGAAATAATCTATGGGAATGTAGGCTAAGGATTGAGTGGATATGGTTAGATGGAAACTCTCCCAATCTTAGGTTAGAGTTCCAAGGAACGTCTTCCTATACCATAACTATGTGCCTACATAGGATATTAGCTAGATGATCCTATTTGAGCTAATGCTACCGTTCTACCTTAGGCAAGTAGAACACCTCTTTACAGTGTAGGGCTATATCACACCGGATTCCATGTTTAGCTTGCATGGTCTATGTCGGTCAAACACTTATTCCCATCATGTGAGATGTGCATTATGGTTTCTTGAGAGGTTCAATGAAGTGTAGGTGGTAGTATCGGATGCCATCTCTACATTTCACGAGTAGGCTTTGATAGGGATATAGTGAGTTCTCAAAATTTTAATGACTAACTTATGAAAGTCCTCTAAATGAAGTAATTGAAGAGTGTTGACTCCTAAATACTTATTGTGATAAGCATGCTATACTTGGGTTATATTATGAGTTATTTTGTCTTGTCATGCCTTATAAAATGTTATGTATCTTATGTATGGATATGGTGTAAAGGTGAAAATGAATGAGTGGTAAGTTCACTTTTGGCGACCTTAATGTGGTGCCTTGGTGTGGATGGTGGTATGGGACGCTATCCATGCATTGCCAAAGGTATAGCTTGAGAGTTACTCGAGTTGAAGGTCTAATGTGAAGGTAATGGCTTAAAGGTTGATATTGTCTAAATGTAATATTATGAATTGGATGATGATTATACTTGTGTTGCGTGTCTCTTATGCTATTGTACATGATAATTCTAAAAGTGGCATAATGCATGTCTTGTAAAGAATATGTCCCTTTAAAAGCATGTTTTTACATGGTCATCATACTTTGTACATTGTTGTGTGCTAACTCATATTTCTCTTATTTTTACGACAAGTGTAGGTTTCAGCAAGTAATTTTCTTCTAGCTAGAATTAAAGTGCTTGGATTGAGTTTACCCTAAGATTTGGTATCTCCTCATGCATTCGAGGACAAAAACCTTTTATGTTTCCTTTTGTTCATGTAATAGACAATTCTAGTCTTTTGGATTGTAAAGGGTCGTGTCCCTACTTTAGTTTCAAGTAAATTGTTAAGATGGCCATGTGAGACTTAGACTTCCGATGTGTCTTTCAAAAGATTTGAAATGAGTATTTTTGATAGTTTGGATTTAAATAAGCTTTAATTCTTCACTATTTCCCTTATATCGAATGTTATGAATGCTATGAGGTTTGTATTAGACAACTTCGGGGTCGAGTACACCGTGTCGCATCCGGAGTGTAGACTCGGGTCATGACAAACATGGTATCAGTGCACAAGATTTTGGTAATGATTTTTAGGGTAGATGTCTCACAAGCCACGTCTAGTAGAGTCTTGTTCATCGTTGTGAGTCATGACACATCTATGAGTGGGAGGCTATAGGATGTTAGAAAGTTACAGTTCTTTCATATTCTGGAAGTACTGCCTTAGATGTTTTCTTTATAAATGTCCTTTACCTAATCCTTCTCTTATGTGTAGGATATGAATACAAGAAGGATGCTCGTAAGAAGAGGGGAAGAGGAAACTGTGAATGAGGGGGTTCCTCCCCAAGGTCCTCAAAGTGGCCAAGTTTCTCAAGAGAATGAAGTTTCGGTGGATCCCCCGGCCATGACCAATGAAGAGATTAGGACGGCTTTTCTAACCCTAGATCAAGCCATGACGGCTCAAGTTAACCTAGATGTGGGGCCTAGGGTGAATGCTAATGAGAATACCATGGCCTCAAAGTTGAGAGACTTTGTAAGGATGAATCCTCTGATTTTTCTTGGTTCTCAAGTGGGAGAGGATCCCCAAGAATTCTTGCATCAATTATGTAAGATAGTCAATGCTATGGTGGTAACTTCTAGGGAGAAAGCGGAGTTGGCTTCCTATCAACTGAAAGAGGTTTCCCAAGTGTGGTTCACTCAATGGAAAAGCAATAGGCCTTTAGAACTGGGTCCTATACAATGGTAGGAGCTTAAGTGAGCATTCCTAGGTAGGTACTTTCCCCATGAGAAAAGGGAGTGTAAGGTTAAAGAGTTTATCAATCTTAAGCAAGGTAGCATGAGTGTGGAAGAGTACTCCTTGAAATTTACTCTCTTGTCTAATTATGCTCCATCCTTGGTGTCTAACCCTAGGGATGAGATGAGTTGGTATGTTATGGGTATATCCGACCTAGTTAAGGAAGAGTGTCGTACGGCGATGCTCCATAATGAAATGGATATTTCTAGTCTTATGGTGTATGCTCAATCTATTGAGGAGATCAAACTTAAGAGTAAAGATAGGGAGTTGAAGAGGGGTAGATCCGATGAGCAATGTTAACCTAGGTTCAAAAAGAGAGCTCCTAACCAAGATTCTTCTAGTGCTCCTAAGGCGAATGAGGAGAAAGGTGATGGACCTCTATTTTCTAAACCTCTTATCACCACTTGTGGGAAGAAGAATCATGGGAAATGCCTAGCTGGTACTAGTGGGTGTTATGGTTGTGGAAAGCATGATCACCAAGCGAGAAATTGTCCTAATCTTACGGCTAGAGGAAGGGTGGCCAAACAAGCTTCTTATGTTGGCCCGGATCCTAATGCTCCAAAAATGAACCATTTCTATGCACTTCAAGCTAAAGAGGAAAAAAGAGTTAATCCGGATGAAGGTAACGGTAATTTATAGTTCCTTATGTTGTTTTCATGATTAGCCTTAGTTGTATTTTCTCCTAAGTGGGGTATGGTATGTTGAATAGTAAGTTTGTTGAGAGTTTCGATATCCTTATCTCTTTTCTTCTATTCTTATTTGAGTTTGAGACCAAGAGTTCCTTGTAGCTAGTTTCATGTTTTGGAGTTATGTGTGATTTCCATAGTCTCCTTATGTTATGCATGCTCTTGATGAATTCATGTTTAAATGGTAAAATGAGTTTTATGACTTATGTTCCTCATGTTGATATGCATCTAGTATAAGTTGCCTATGTGCTTCATGAGTTGTAATGTTGAGCATGCTTATATTGTGTTTCAAGGAGAGTTGCATAAACTGCCTTATGATGTTAGGATGAGCATGATGCGAAGAAGGTAGTTCCTCCAACGAGATGAGAAATGTTGTTGTTTTGGTGCATAATGAGTTTGTAGATGTAGTCCCTACTTGCTTGTGTTGCTTTGAGCTTATTGACGTGGAGTTGATGTTCCTCCTATGATTTATATATTATATTGATGTGTCATGATTGTTGGGCTGATAGTCTTGAGCCATTTTCCCATAAAGTGTTTAAAAGTGTCATTCGAGGACGAATGTTCCTAAGTGGGGGATAATATAACGACTCACAAAATGATAGGTTGAACTAGAGCCTCATTTTGTGGGTTAGTGTAACCTTTAGTTGATGTCTAGGCTGTTTTAGAACTTGAAAGGAGCAAGGTAGAAGTCTAGGGTGCAAGCAACGGCCTAGAGTAGCAAGTTAGAGTGAAAGAAACCTTGTTTTTTGGGGGATTATTTGGCATTGGGGGTGCTTGATCGCACAAAGGATTGGGCGAATTACCCTTGGGCCCTTGTGATCGCTTAGTGGACTGCCCCATTGGCTTAGGTGCTGGACCAAAGGGCGAGCTAGGTCCTAGCTTGTCAACCAGCTTGGGGTGTCTCCCATTGACCCCTCTAGATCGCCTAGTGTACTGCCCGATTTATGAACTCATTGGAAACTTGGGCGAGCCAAGGGTACACTTGGTGAGTCGCCTAGTGCCCTTGGCGAGCCAAGAGGGATAAAAGGGCGAGGTAAGTCGGGCAAGGGGTGAAATTTTAAGTTGAAACTTTAAGGGTCCTTAGTTCTTTTCCAAAGTTGAGTCCCCATTATTCTATTCCTTTCCTAGCAACTATAAGACCTTTCTAGACTTGAATTCTTTCAATTAAGTCTCTCCAAATTGAATTAAAATAAAACCCACCTCCTCTCAAATATTTCTCTCACTAGAAATTCTCCCTTAGAGTCAATACCAAAGGAGTTTTCAAAGTTTTAAAGTTCATGAAAAACCTAGGGTTTTACTCAATCTCATGGGTTCTTTCTTCAAATGATTTCAAATGGTTACTAATGTCATATATTCATTGTATTGGTGTTAAATTGATGAATTATGATGAAAATGCTCTGTGAACCCATGATTTCTCTCAAATCCTAAATTCTACCTTCAAGAAATGGGTTTGTTGGTTCTGAAAGCTTATGATTGTAATATATCTATATTGCTTTGGGGTTATTGTATCATTATCTATGCCTTAGTTATGGTAAATTGTTGGTGTGTTGATGATTTGAGATTCATGGCCTTGAAGGCAAGTTATGACTAAATTACATGTTGAAGTAGAATTGTGCTAGAGATGTTGATCCACTTGAAAGGTGGAGGTGTTTAATTACTATGTATGATTATGATGTGAAGGATATGTATGTGATTTTAATGATAGAATGATGATCTTATTTACAAGGTAATTGTGTTTTTGTTGATAGTATATTCTCAATTGACACTCATGAATGATGATGATAGAATGTGAAAGGTTTCTATGATGTAATGCTCTAACTTGTATTAGTAGGCTTAAGCATCCTCTCTTGTATAATGAATGTGTCTTGACTTGATGGATATGAATCGATAGACTATGACATTCCTTTCATATATGAGTAATGAATGTGTCTTGACTTGATGACTATGAATCGATAGGCTACGACATTTCTTTCATATATGAGTAATGAATGTGTCTTGATTTGATGGATATGAATTGATTGGCTTAAGGCATTCTTTTCATAAATGATCTAATGTAAGAATTGATAAGCTAATGGCAGTCCTTTCTTAATGAGTCAATGTACCATGAACCGATAGGCTTATGGCAATCCTTTCATGAGTATAAGAATGTAATGAGGAACCATGAATCGATAGACTTATGTCGTTCTTTTCATGAGGACTCTATAGCTGTCCTTGAATGTACCATGGATTGATAGGATTATAGCATCCCTTCCTTGGGTGATGTATCATTGGTCGATAGCCCTATGGCATTCCTCCATAGTACACTAATGTAATGTGAATGAAATAATCTATGGGAATGTAGGCTAAGCACCGAATGGATATGGTTAGATGGAAACTCTCCCAATGTTAGGTTAGAGTTCCAAGGAACATCTTCCTATCTCATAACAATGTGGCCACATAGGATATTAGCCAGCGGATTCCATCCGAGCTAATTTTACCGTTATACCTTAGGCAAGTAGAACACCTCTTTACGGTGTGGGGCTAGATCACACCGGATTTCATGTCTAGCTTGCATGGTCTCTGTCGGTTAAATGCTTATTCCCATCTTGTGATATGTGCATTATGGTTTGTTGAGAGGTTCTATGAAGTGTAGGTTGAAGTATGGGATGCCATCTATACATTTCACGAGTAGGCTTTGATAGGGTCATAGTGAGTACTAAGTCTTAATGACTAACATATGAAAGTCCTCTAAATGAAGTAATTGAAGAATGCTGAATCCTAAATGCTTAATGTGATATGCATGCTATACTTGGGTTATATTATGAGTTATTTTCCCTTGTCATGCCTTATGAAATGTTATGTCTCTTATGTATGGATATTGTGTAAAGGTGAAAAGGAATGAATGGTAAGTTCACTTTTGGCGACCTTAATGTGGTGCCTTAGTGTGGATGGTGGTATGGGACGCTATCCATGCATTGCACAAGGTATAGCATGAGGGTTACTCGAGGTGAAGGTCTAATGTGAAGGTAATGGCTTAAAGGTTGATATTGTCTAAATGTGATATTATGAGTTGTATGATGATTATACTTGTATTGCATGTCTCTTATGCTATTGTACTTGATATTTCTAAAAGTGGCATAATGCATGGTTTTTAAACTAAATGTCCCTTTTAAAGCATGTTTTTGCATGGCCATCATACTTAGTACATTCTTGTGTGCGAACTCATATTTCTCTTATTTTTGCTACAAGTGTAAGTTCTGGCAAGTGATTTGCTTGTAGCTAGAATTGAAGCTCTTGATTGAGTTTCCCCCCAAGATTTGGTATGTCCTCATGGATTCTAGTAGAAGAACCTTTTATGTTTCCTTTTGTTCATGTAATAGATAATTCTAGTCTTTTGGATTGTAAAGGGCTGTGTCCCTACTTTAGTTTCAAGTACATTGTTAAGATGGCCATGTGAGACTTAGACTTCCGTTGTGTTTTTCGAAATATTTTAAATGAGTATTTTTGATTGTTTGGATTTAAGTAAGCTATAATTCCACACTATTTCCCTTATATTGAATATTATGAATGCTATGAGGTTTGTATAAGACCCCTTCAGGGTCGAGTACGCCGTGTTGCATCCGGGGGTCTAGACTCGGGTCGTGACAGATTTAGAATGCTTAGTTTCATTTTAGGACTTAAATAAATTATATAGGTCTTCAAACAGGGGTTGAAACAATATATAATAGGTACCAAACACATAGGGAAAGACCTTAAAAATCCAAAACCTAAAAGCTGACGGGTGACCTAGATAGACCCCAAAACAGACCGTATTGGGTTCGTGGACTTGCTAGTTAACTCACGCTAATCTTTTTAAATGCCCAAGCTATTATAATAACTCCCCCTTGGGAACATTCATCCTCGAATGGAACATAAGATAGCATGAAAAGAGAAGGACAGAAACTAAAAACCTAACATAAATGCAATTCTTCCAAATACACATAACCAAAGAGGAACATCGATTCCCAACTAAACCATATTCAAAAAAATCATTTCATAACGTACACATGCAAATCATACTCAAATGCACATAACGATAAATCAATCAACTAAGCTAAATCATATCTTCAAAAAATAAAATTTTCATGAGCATGTATGCATGAGGAAACAAGGGAAAGACTAAAACACAAGAATCCTAATGAGTGAACATAAGGGGCAAATGCCTCAAAATAGACACAAAGATAAAGGAAAGCGATAGGAATACTAAGATATCACATGGCTTCTATCATTTCACAAACCAAACCATAGCAAGGAACCCTTCCAACAACTTAAATAGTTCTACACACAACCATCATGAAGCACACTATCTCCCCCTTAGGAGAAAAGCTCTCTAGTCTTTTTGAATACATTTTTCTCAACTGAAGCAGAACACCAAAGTCTTAAAAACCACGAAACTATTGATACAAGTTAACACTTAAGGAATTTCCACAAATATTTCAAGGTTGACTTCAAACACAATGAGGGGCAAATGACTCAAAATAGACACAAAGAGAAAGGAAAGCAATAGGAATACTAAGACATTACATTGCCTCTATCATTTCACATACCAAACAATAGCAAGGAACCCTTCCAACAACTTAAATAGTTCTACACACAACCATCATGAAGCACACTATCTCCCCCTTAGGAGAAAAGCTCTCTAGTGTTTTTGAATCCATCTTTCTCAACTGAAGCAGAACACCAAAGTCTTAAAAACCACAAAACTATTGATACAAGTTAACACTTAAGGAATTTCCACAAATATTTCAAGGTTGACTTCAAGCACAATAGCCATACATGGAATTCTACCATAGCCATTGAAACACCTAATATCAAGCAATACATAACCTCAAAATAAAAGACCATAACTTATTAATTGTCACATCTAAGGAAATATTTTGATCTTGTCTTGTCTAAATATCATAGAACCTATTATGTTTCAACCGCCACTAGAACTTGAAGAAGGGTAAGGTTGAGCTTGTCGATTATTATCTCCTTATTTCCTAGCAACTGAAGGACGATCCCTTATCTTATGAACTATTTTCCACAACCAAAATATGCATTTGAACTTACTAGACACTCACTCCTATGGATTTTTTGATACCTCCGACACTTGGACACCATTTTCTCACTAGAACCATTACCTTGAAAACTATTACCTCCACCGGACCTTGAATGTGAGGAAACACCAATATCCGTTCTTGCCCTCTTTGAATTCCGTAGTCTTCTCCTTAAGTTTTTCTTCTTCGATATATTGAGCATGAACCATTAAATGGCAGACATCCATCTCCATAACAATTATGGAGGTTATGCATTCTTTGAGCACCAAGTTGGAAGCAGCCGACACAAACTTAGTCATCCTTGCCCTTGGATTGGCAACCATAGTTGGGGAATATTTGGACAATTGTGTAAATTTTATAGCATATTCTTTCACATTCATATTTCCTTGATGAAGGTTAATGAACTCAAGAACCTTTGGCTTCCTCATCTTAAGGGAGAATAGCATATCAAGGAAAACAACCTTAAATTTCTCCCAATCAAGAGGATCCGCATCGATTTCCCTTTCTTCCCTCCATTGGTTAAACCAAACTTGAGCCATACCTTTGAGTTCGTAAGCGGCCTATTCGACCTTTTCCACCGAAGTGATACCCATAGTTTCCCCTATCTTGTAAGCCTCATCAATGAACTCTTGAGGATCTTCATCAACTTTAGACCTATTAAATTTTTGAGGATTCATCCTAGTAAAGTCCCTCACCCTTATTGCCCTTTTACCCACCCTTGGGTTCATGGGACAACATCCCTATTAGCTTCAGCCACCATAGCTTGAGCCAACACTTTAAAAGTGACTCAAAATTCGGCATGAGTCACTTCAATAGCCAAAGGGTTGGATGAATCTTGAGGAGATTCTTGATCCACATTCTCACTCGCATTCTTTCTAACGTATTCTCTTCGAGGGGATATCCTGAAAACCATTGGATAAGTATTAAGAGAGAGATATATAGAGTTACACTCTATCACATACCTTTAGAGTGATGAAAAAAGGTGGTGTTTCCTAAAAATCTTATACCCTTCTATTCATAAATGTGACACGTTGCACACTCATGAACAAGACAATACTTGATGTGTCTTGTCAGACATCCTAGTACCTTTATAACCTTGTGCTCTGAATAC
>JAJONQ010019223.1:0-12417 GCA_036250385.1 Solanum microdontum
GCAACTTTCACATATAGCAAACACAAAAATCATATTTGTATGTTATAACTATAGTTTGCATAATTGCGCTCCATAGCAAACATAAATATGTATATTTCACTATACATATACAAAAGAAAGCAGTTGTATAATTTTGCTATACATATACAAAAGAAAGCAATTGTATAATCTGCTTTGGTATACATATACAAAAGATCAATTGTATAATCTGTGTTTGTATAAAGCGAGAAAGAGAGAAAGACAAAAGAAAACTGGGCAGGGGAAGATCGTATTTGTATAATCATAAGTATATAGGACAAAATATATGTATTTGTATTTGTATATACAATTTTCTCTTGCTTTATACAAGCACAAACACAATGTATACATTTGTGTTTATATAAAGTGAGAGAGGCGAGTGAGCGAGCGAGATTTGGGAGAGGGGAGAGAGGGGAACGAAAATAAAATAAAATATATATATATACAATTTTCACTCGCTTTATACAAACACAAACGCATTTTATACATTTGCGTTTTTATATAAAGTGAGAGAGGCGAGTGAGCGAGCGAGATCTGGGAGAGTGGCGAGCGAGATCTGGGAGAGTGGCGAGCGAGATCTGAGAGAGGGGAACGAAAATATATGTATATATACAATTTTCTCTCGCTTTATACAAACACAAATGCATTTTATACATTTGCGTTTGTATAAAAAGCGAGAGAGGCGAGGGAGAGAATGAGGGTGGCGAGCGAGATTCACCAGGAGAGAGGCGAAATAACAACAGTTTGCTATGGGGTACAATTAAATCACACTATATTTATACCATTTAATTTGAATTAATAGTTTGCTATTATGTACAATTTTTCCACGAAAGAATGTAGCAAGTAAGAAGGTAAAGAATCCCCCGGGCCCTATGGGCTATGCCCCTTTGCTTTCATGAAGACGACTATGTTTGACATTTTGAGTTTTGGGAAGTTACCAACTTTTATTATATAGTACTATTCAGATTCTATTTTAGATCAAATCATAGAGAAGTGCCTAAGAAATCACCCAATCTTCATTCATTTTATAATATTCCCACTGAACTTTACTTGAAGAAATAGCACCAATTAATTAAACATTGTTCTACCATAAAAACAAAAACAATTAATTAAGAGATCTCCTCTATCGTTATTATTTGGTAGAAACTTGGAAAATATATTAATTAAACATTGTTCTAGCATTAACTAGCACAGGGAACAATCTATTCTCCATCTGAATCTGTAACTCCATAAAGCAATTTTTTAATGAAGAAAAGTTCAAATAGCTCATTATTTTTGTTATTTATTTCAACAACTTATTAAAATTAAAAAGGGAAATTTTGAAAGAAAAAGAATCCCCAAGTCAACTAGTTATGTGGCTTCTCGTATGCGTTGAAGTATATGAGGCAACTATAGAGTCATGCAAGGAGCCAATTAGGACTCACATTTATTTTTACTTTCTCAAAAATGTCAACACCTTTAATTTGTCGTTACATTAATTGCAGACCATACAAATTACTAGTATAATAAAATTAAAATTGTCCATCACATTAAAAATAAACATAACTAGGGAAACATCGGTCATTAACGCTTTAATATGAGTATTTTGTTTTATATAATTAGAGCCATATCCAATTAATCATCCTTCGTCGACATTAGGGGTCTATGTCCTTTTTTATTTTATTTATGTTCCATTTCTATGATGGAAAAGTTAGGCATTTTCGATTTTGTAACTAGCTAATTATTTATTGATTTCCAAAAGCCAAGTATATATACTTATGATTCCTCCATGACGTTTACCAACAAAAACATTATTTTGGAATAATAATACTCTATTCTTTAGTCTTTTCATTGTTGATAAATTTAAATTGTAATCTCTTAATTGTAAGAGTTTACAAATTATTATAATTACCAATTATTCTATCACTTAATTACCTTCTGATTACACATAGCCATAGTGCATGTCCTTTATTTTATTTTATTTGAATAGTGTCCTTTGGAGGGACTAAAGGTGGGAATTTCCGAGGGATACGATGATTATTTGGTCACTAATTATTTATGCTCTTGTCATTTTCCTCTTTCATCTATTATTCTGCTTCTGATTCTTAATTTTTAATTTTCTCCTATTTGTCAATTACTCCTAACTAAAAAAGGAAGATGTATATATATACACTTTTGTCTTTATTTATCAAAACATAGTGTGAAATAGAAATATATACAGCTAAAACTAGTTGGCATGCAGTGTTCAACATAAGAACATGTATAAACATAATTCACATTTGTAATTAAGGGGACACGAAGATCCTCTAAAAGACATGGTAGAATTATTTAATCATACAAATGGATATCATAAAAGATACGCCCTCCTACTCATTTAATTTAAAAATGTAATTAAATACCTGACATTAGTTGTCTTCATTAACCTTTACCATTCACAAACTTTGATAATTTATGCTTTGAAGAATAAAGAATCCAATCATTCAAAGTGAAAATTCTACTTTTTAAAAATGTTTATACTCACAATCGAATACTATTCACGTGTCTTTTTCATTTTTAACACTTGGAAAGAAAATGTTGAAAGTCCAAATCCAACTAGATAGCAAAGATCGATGGAGAGAATATTGTACTCTAACTTAAGCCATTATCATTCAAATTGTTGCATCTTAGCTTAACTCTTGAATAACACCCTTGATATGATGTAGTATTATTACACGATATCATTCAAGTTTACAATTTAAAAATCAGCACATAACATATAAATTATTAATCAAGGTGTGCACAAGTTCTTTTAAATTTTTATTTTTTTAAAAAAAAAAGGTGTGAACAAGTTGACTCAAACACCTCAGTAACTGCTTTTTTTATTAAATGTCACTTGCTTGATTCATCTTACGACTTGCATTTCCTCTATCAAAATTTATTATTTCCTTTAATGAACTAAAATGACAACCTCGTACTTTTATAACAACATTCTTTTTTTCTCTTTTGCTCTTTTTACCATCTATTTTATTCCAACAGTGGTACCACAATGGAAATGACATGACTATAAAAGTGGATATTGAAATATATACATGAAAAATCTTTTATTTTTAAAATTAAACAGGAAAATTGAAGGATTGTTCCTTGATTTTAAAAATGTTCGTTATTTTATGTAAATTTTACTTACAAGTTACATGCGGAAGATATCTACATAGTAAATTATTTAGAATTCTAGTGATCATCATGAGCCAAGTATAGTATTATTATTTGCTTTAATTAATATGAAAAAAAATTTAAGCAGACGAATTAGATCGTTCCAAATTTACACTAATTTTGTTTAGAATATGAACAAGATTTTGTTAATTATGTTTGACCCACACTGGGGCAGGCATTAGCTTTTCAATTAACCAGATGCTTCATGTGCAATATATATATAATTTTAACTTTTTAATTTCTTCATAATGACATTTTTCTTTTGTTTTTTTTAAAATGTAAAATAATCACCTTTTTCCGTCGTAAAACGATGCGGCCAGCCAGCCAGCCTTGCCTTTTGTCTTTTCACATCATTATTTTTTTTTTAAAAAAAAGGGCTGCCGAATAGTAAAAATGGAAAATGTTAGTGAAAGAAAATGAAGATATTGCGGAGAGATTTCATAAATAGCTGAGAGTTGAAACATAATTAGTCTTCTTAGCTATAATTTATCTAATTACGTAGCTTAGTTATGTTTTTGTAGCTATTGTATATCTTAGTGAATTTTATACAAATTAGACTTTTAACTTAATTAATGAGGTAGTAATTTAGGTTATTAAAAAGAAAAATAACCTCACAAATCATAGTTATTGTAGCTGATTAGAATTTCTTACCAAATATGACTTCTACCAAATAAAGAAAGATAAATTTAACTTCCTAAATAAACATGTCAAAAAATGACTATGTATATAAACACAATTGATTGAAATATATAAATAAGTAAATGTATACAAATGCTGAAAATATACAAATAAATAGTCAGAACTATACTTTTTGATAATATACAAACACAAAAAAATAATTGTATATAATTAATTAATATTGCTGAAAATATACAAATAAGGTCTAAAAAAGTAAGGTACCGCAATAAACATTGCTATGCTAAATCCATAAAATCGTATACAACATAATGTGAAATGTATTGATAGAAACAAAAATCACAAAAAATATACAAATACCTCAATGATCCTAAAATTATACAAAATAATAGCTTGAACGTATACTTTGCCAATATTTATCAATATACAAACATGATAACCATATATAATTTCGAAACTTGTACAAATATAATTTTTTCCATAACTTAAACAAACCAAATATCTCAACAAATTGTATAAACAAAAAAAATTAATTGACACATGAATCTATTGTATAGATAAAATGTATATCTCGAAAAGATATTGGCTATTAATCTCAAAATCTGTAATGTTATATAGAAATAAGAAGAAGAACTTCAACATAATATACAAATCATTTTGTACAATTTACCTCAATCTCTTCTCTATTTTGTTGGTCCATTAAATTATATTTGACATCCTCTTCTTCGAATTATTTTGATTTATTGCTTGTAAATGTAATGTTTTTTTTTTTTTTTTACTTTATGCTTGTTTTTTGAAATTAAATTTCATCTGAATTATTTTCTTTCCGTTCATCTCCTTTTTTGAAATTAAAAACATGCTATTTTAATCAATAAATAGGTCTATGTTAAATAATTAAGTAATATAGGTTTATTTTTTAATGAATAAACATAAAAATTGGTTTTTGACATAGTGACACCTGGGCGCATGCTGTGATGTACGGAGTGTAAAAGTCACCATTAACGTCCTTTAAATACTCAAAAACCTCCCCAACAAAGCCCACTCTCATCATCATTCTGTTTTTTTGATACATTTTGCTTCTTTTGATAAACCGGAAAATACTCGCCGGGAATATCGGCCGACACGTAACAATTTCTCCGATTCCACAGCACCAATTCGAAACATTCAAACTAAATAATCCAACGACTAGCTAAAAGCTTTTGCAAATTATATTTTGAGAGAGAAGAGATTATTACGGATTAGTTTGGGATTTTGACTAAGTTCATTCATTCATTGTTTCGATATGCCGCCAGCTGCCGCCGTTGTTGGACACCACCATGTAGTACCGTTAGATTCTAAGGTTACGCCGGCGGCCTCCACTCCGACCATGGTATCGGAGACATTTGCTAAGGACGCAATATTAGCGTGGTTCAGGGGAGAGTTTGCTGCTGCAAATGCGATTATAGATGCGCTTTGCAACCATATAACTCAGCTTGAAGGCGGGAGAGCGGAGCATGAATCGGTGTTTGCAGCAATCCACCGCCGGAGGCTTAATTGGATCCCAATTCTACAGATGCAAAAGTACTGTTCCATTGCCGAGGTTACACTCGATCTACGGAAAGTCGCTGAGAGAAAGGTCAAGGAGAGAGAGGAGTTTGCAGTCTCCAAACAGTGCGATACACAGGCAATCACGAGCTCCGAAAATGGAGGAAACGAAATAGTGGATGGAGATGATTCTCCTGAAAGTGCAGGTAAGTAGCATTAAATTATATACTAGGACTAGTTAATATTCACCAAAAAAGAGCTTACATTCCGTACAGAATCTCATGTTTCAATGAAAGAGTTTTGGCTTAATTAACATTTAATTCATCATTACAAGTTTACAGTTTCTTTCAAAATTTTGCGCCTCAAAATATGGAAATTGCAGTAACGAATTTTTTTGTTTCACATCCGATGGTGATGTTTTTCAAAATGGGAAAGGGGATTACAATGCGTAGAATCAAACCCTAGCCAACAAATTGAAACTTCAGGCAGTCAACTAAGCTACTAAAATTCCGGATGGTGATATTTAATTGCTCGGGTGTTGAATTTTTTTAATTCTGTTTTCACACCAGTCCAGTTTAAGAAAATCAACAATTTTCCCAGTTTTACCTATGAGTTATGAGAAACTTACTTACACTAGTATTAGAGTCACATCTAACTCCGTTATAATCTGTGCTTCACGAAATAAAATAGGATTGATTATAAATGTTGGTTAAAGAAAAAGGGGTACTATAAGTTGATCGTCACCTAAAAATCTGTCTAGTATAATACTGATGGGCCAAACAAAGTTGACTGATTGATTAAAATTCTCATTTTTGAGGAACTCTTTTGTCCTCTTGGAATGATGGCTAATTTACAGGACCCTTAATACAACCGTTAGTAGGAAGTGTTGAATTCTGCTCAAACCATGAGAACTGTGAGGCAAGGCATGCCCACATCAAGATGACAAAGGGGTTTGTGTCGAAAGAGCTAGTCAAAGGGCATATGGTGAGTCCTCAATTGCAATTTGCATGTTTTCTGTGAAGGATGACATTCAATTTTAAATCCAATGTTGATCCATGTTGTGAAGATCTTAAGCTTCCATAATCTGTGACTTGTCAGGTGAACGTAGTGCGAGGTCTGAAGTTATTCGAAGACATATTTACTCCAAATGAAATCTCTAAACTAAATGATTTAGTGAACGAACTTCGTGTTGCTGGCCAGAATGGTGATCTCTCAGGTGGATCCTGTGATTCGTGGCACTTTTATAGTTAGTGTTGTTTCCTTTTTGAGGCGAAGTTTTGCTCGAGCAGGTTTGGGAATTGATTTGCTTTGTGACTCATTATAGCAGCCTTAGCTTACTATATAGGCTTTTCCATGAATTCTCTCTTCTGAGTGAAAATTATGTACACATGTAATATTCAGGAAACTGTTGTTTTACTCTTGGTGCTTGAGGTTTACGCTGATTACCTCTCTTCTCCTTATATTGTGAACTATACAATCACCAAAAGCTCGACTCAATGTTCTATTAGGTAGTTTTTCTAGACAAGTTGTGCACTGCTCTCATTTAAGACACTATACTTCTTAAGTGGAAGTGAAAGAAGCTCTTTACTACATTAATTGTTTATCATTGTTCTTCAAAATCACCTCTTTATCTTTGATTTCCACCCTGAATTGCTTGTGACTTCCTTTTTAGGTGAAACTTTTATTTTATTCAACCAGCAAGTGAAGGGCAACAAAAGAGAGATGATTCAGCTTGGGACCCCAATTTTCGGACATATAAAAGAGGAGGCCATGTGTCAAAAGAGTAAGGGAAAGCTGTGCCTTAATGCATATCTATGTTTGTTGCAACAATTGGATTCATAAAAAATTCTGAATACTTCTATATTATTATTACCTTAAACACATTCCGTAAAGCTTAATTGGGAGAAATCAACCTTCAGGTAACATTGAACCCATTCCAGCTCTTCTACAAGGTGTCACAGACCACCTGATTCAGTGGAATCTAATATCAGAAAGTAGAAGACCTAACAGCTGTGTCATCAACTACTTTGATGAGGTTCATATTTATTAATGCCAGATTCATATTGGCCTCTGTACATTTTGATTGGTAAAAAGTGGAGCCTATATGGTTTTTTCTTGCTGGCTTTTGTAGGGGGAGTATTCACAGCCTTTCATGAAACCACCACATTTGGACCAGCCGGTGTCTACCCTTCTCCTCTCTGAATCAATGATGGCATTTGGTAGAGCTCTTGTGAGTGACAGTGATGGGAACTACAAAGGATCATTCAAGCTTTCTCTTAAACAAGGGTAATGTGTATTCACAAATTCCGATTTTCCTCCTGCAGTAAGTCTTTCTCATTAACATGGGAGATTACAATTCCTCCATTCCCTGATGAAAGAAAGGCCATGCTAGTGTTATTTCAGTCTGTTAAAAATCTCTTTATCAAACGGCGATTTTTCTTATGGTGACATTCTTCATTTCGTCCTATATTTGGCAGGTCTCTTTTAGTCATGAGAGGAAACAGCGCGGATATGGCTAGACATGCACTGTGCTCATCAGCTAGCAAAAGAGTTGCTATTACATTCTTCAAAGTAAGAACAGAGATGAATAACTTCGTCTCAGATCAACAAATCCCTCCTCTGACTAAAGCAATGACCTTATGGCAACCTGGTGTCCCAACACACTATTCAACTGCAAATGGAGCAGCTAATGGTTATAAGATAATGGATGTGATGCCTAAATGGGGTTTCCTTCGAGCTCCAGAAGTTATGCTAGCTCCTGTGTGTCCGATGGTTCTAAACCCTCGAAGGATTCCAACTGGTGGTACTGGTGTTTTTCTTCCATTATCAAGAAAACTTGCAAAACATATTCCACCACGTGCCCAGAAAAGGCGGTTTCTTGAGCTACCTTCCCCTAGTGGGTCGCCTAAATCAGCGAGCAGTTCAGAAGCAAGTACAGCAGTTTAGACCGAGTATGATCAGAGACAGTCCCTAAAACACCATTAGTGCTGCATCCAACATCCCTTGTGCGTTGCTTCTTCTCTCCACGATGAGCTCAGTTGTTGAGTATGGATATATCTTGTGCGTTTTTTTATTCCCTTCAAAGATTTTCCATCTTTACTTAGGTGTTAGTTGATATACCTTTTACTTATGCTAACCATGAGAGGCTTTAGATATTTTGAGCTTAGTCAGTTGAGTGTATTATCTGCTGAATTTTCCATTGAGTTTTTCCTTTTTCTATCAATCTCTTCAAGGACAGTAGAGGTTGATTTTAATGTAATTATATCCTCTTTCTCTTCTCAAGTACCAATTATTATTATTATTTCCATTCACTTTTCCATCTCCAGTGAAATTGCAGGCCTGCATACCTTGAAATTCCTCTAATGTTTTTCTGGATACAAAAAAGGACATTTTTAGTGAATGATGAGGGATATTGGGTTTCAGTTCTTTCAAGTTCCGTATCATAGCTTGGAGCTATCGGTTTATTAATCTGAGCAAAATTTGTTAACTGAACTAACTCTGTCGATGGCTACTTTAAAATCTAGGAGAGTACTGATAATGGACGAAAATGTTAAATTAGTACGTTTGTATTTACACAAATGCAATAATCAAATTGAAAGAAAACATTATTTGATGACCTATTTATATTTTTATTCAGATAATCTGATATACAGAGGATGATGGAGTACGTTGCACTAATCTTCATTGAGAATAAGCTCCCCGTCAGAGTCGAAATGCAATAACAGCAACACAGAAACCGCACAAACTAGTGTTTCTCAATTAAAAGAAATCATGTATTAGTAGCTAGGGAGTACAACTAAAGTTCTCCTAATGTGGTGACTGGATACACAGTAAGACCTGTAAAAGCATCTCATAAGTTCCACCCGAAACCAGTTACATTGCTCTTGTATTAGTCAATCATTGACTCGTTCGCCAAATAAGCTTAGACCCCAGTATAATACAGAAACATATCAAACACTAGCTAAATGTAGGTAACTGCATAGCCTACTTTTCTGACTAAAGCTCGTCTTTCCACATTGTTGTCTGATAACATTTCTCATCCCAGTAATACGGGAACTTCAATTTGGAAGCTGTGTGTGGCATCGACCAGTCATCGTACATAAACCTGAAAACAAGTGCGAGAAAGCAAAGCTCGGTTAAGTAACAACTAGAGCGTGCATGCACAATGTGGGATTGTAGAAAACTTATCAGTCAATCATGACAGGCCAACCACACAAGGAAAGATGAATAACAACATTCCTAGGCATGTTTGCATTTTCAGAAATCTCTTGCGGGCCTTTACGCAGCTAGTACCATCATGAACTTAGAAACACAAGCTGCTTCCAAATGCACAAGGCAGGCTGATCTCAAGTCTTTCAAATGGCCAAATTAGATAGTAGTTGTTTTGGTCCATGGTGAACTATTCTTGTTTATTGTTTTCCTGGAAGACGGGTTACACAATGGGATACATGTTGACAAGAACAAACATCAAAGTTTAAAAACTTATGGTAAATCATATAGGAAACACAGGGTGTAACTGCATCAGAACAACTCCCGATTCAACTCTTATGAAGTCCAACTGTCCAAGTACTGATCCTTATCAGGAGATGAAACTGATACGGAGTCTTTCATCATGGGGAAGTATAGAAACAAAAATATAAAAGTAACAAGGTTAACAAAAAATATTAAGCATAGACAAACTGATGGTACATGATAATCTGTGCAATGGTGGACTGGAAGTTTATTGTTCAACACATGTTACTTACACTTTCACTGGAGGACGAGATATAACAACTAAAACTTGTAGATCTTCATGTTTACCAGTGTTCCATACCTGTAATTACAAAAATAAAAGCATACTTCCGGTCACACGTGCATAGAGAAGAAGCCTAATTTAAAAAGTTGTAATATGATTGACCTATGAGCTCAGTTGAGCTTTTGTGACTGCAAAAGCAGCACTGGTATAGGTCTTTAAACACGCTATATTAACAATTCTGTCTTAATCCACCACAAACAGAAACCTAGTAAAATATTGACCGACTTAATTCTTAAATCTTAAATCCTTTCAACAATTACTTTGTCAACTGATTGATTATGATTCAAGAAGTAAAATTTAGAAACCCCTGTAAGTGTTTTTATCTACAAAACTAGATGCAACAGTAAGAATGTATCAGCTCAAAGTGTTCTTTATGAAGTTATTGAACTCTATTTACATCTTGCAGGAATAATTTTAAGCACAAGTATGATAGAGAAAAAGAGTTCAAGGCAGAATGATACCTGGTGAACATCATTAACTGGGATATGAAAAGTGCTATTAGGGAATATATGAAACTCCTGTGGGTTTCCTGGGTACTTTGAATGCGAACTAGGAGCAAGATAGAGAGTGCCTTGACCCTTCAAGACGACAAAAACTTGTTCACATGAGTGCCTGTGGATTGGTGTGCGAGATCCAGGGGCAAATGTTTGAAGCCACACCTCTATCTATTCATGAAACAATAGTGTGATGAAACCAAAGTAAATTGCAACAGTCAAAACCAAATAGTCAGTATTAACTATCAATCAACTTCATTTCAATCTCAAATTAGATAGAACTGGCTATATAAATCCTTTCTATCTACATTCTACTCAGGTCAGCGAATATCTTCAAAATTAAGAAACTGCAAGCAGAATAGCACCTCTTTCATGCCGTGCAAGACTGAACCCGCAATTGTAGTGTGAGATAAACCTGACCTCCCGTAGTTGTGTTGTGGAAGCTCGCTAGTATTCTTCACGAGTGGTAGTCCTGCAAAATGAGGAAAATCACAGCTTCTATACTCTAAACCAGGATAGAAAATTTTGCTCATAATAACAACCAAATGAAAACGTTAATTAATTTCTTTACAGTACAAAATAATTCAGCATATTATCAATCAATCATTGGAATTTCAGTCAAAGAAACCAATAACTTGTTTCTTCTAGAATTAAAAGGGCCACAACTAAATCAAATCAGCTTCTAAGCTCCCCAGAATTTCCTCCAATAGGAAATTTTCCCTAACTTGAAGGCAGAAGCATGATTTTAAATTAGTGAGAACAGAATATCAGTGCATTGCATCTACTACACTACTAGTTAGTGAAAATTTATAACAATACATATCAAATTTTCTCATACACATACAGAAGAAATGATGAGAAGACTTGCCATTAATTGAGCAAGGAGAAGCTTCGGCTGTGGCGAACCACAAAAGAGAAACTAGTATGACGACGCCATGGCGGATCATTATCGCGCCATCAATCTGAAAACTGGAAACTCCACTTTTCATCACCGTACCGTCGTTTCGAGAAAACGTCCAGAAAGATCCTCTAGGGATGAACGGTGAACCGGAGCTTTTTACATTTTAGTTTATAAAAGATTCGATAACTGATTTTACTGAAATGTCCCCATTTAGGTTTTAGTTGGAGTGTTTTTTTAAGTGGAAAAAGGGTTATATTTATTTTTTCAATCAAAAGGTTACTTATAATATTAAAGATTAATGGGTTCTCCGCCCGCAGACAATGATAGGTCTTTATTACTAATTTGTGTCACATTTCGATCCTGGATAATACAAAGAGGTTCATTACTAACCCTAGTAAAGTTAGTTCCTAGTACATTCGCATTTACTTTCTTATTGTAGTCAAAATGATGGGTTGGTCAAAAATTTCATTCTTCACTTCTTCCTTTGAAAGCCTATTTGTCACTCCATTTTATTAACGAAATTCATGCTCCGTTTTTATGATTTCTAACTTTGCCATCAACAACCTGCATTCAACAATAAGATCATCATAGAGCAGGTTATTATTGGTTAGCATTTTAATAGCTTCAGATGAGCCAAAATTTATTTCTATAAGGCTAAGGTTGTGCTCTATTGGTAGTGTCATGCCCTTTCGCATGGCTTGGAGTTCAGCTTTAAAGGTTATATTGTAAGTGGCGTATGTTCAGTGAAGTCTATCACCCAATTCGAAAAAAGGTTATATTTATGATTACTTCTTACACTCTAACAAAAAAGTTTTTTTTTATATATATATATATATATATTCTTTTTAGCTTTAGTTGTAGTTTTTTTTTTTTTTTTTTTT
>JAJONQ010019224.1:0-15264 GCA_036250385.1 Solanum microdontum
AAAATTACTCCAATATCATGTTAAGTATTCAAATTATTTCACAATTTACACTTCAAAAATAAAAGAATCAGAAGAAAACTTGAATTTTACCTCGTGGCGATTTCTTTGGTCATCAAAGGTATACAGCGGCTCAGGAGACAGTTCCTTATGCAAATTCGTTAATTTATTCCTTGAAGAACCGGAGAAACCACATATTTTCTTGAAGAATCGGAGGAGCTCATATTAGAGTTCGTTATGTAATTTTTTTTTTATTGGGTATAATATATGGATTGTCTAAATTTTTTAAAAAATTTGTTAATAATAAAAAAAGGAATAATGTGACATGGCATCCTAGTAGGAAAGAGATAATGTATTTATTGTGTCAAATATATTTTGAGGAAAATAGATAAAGTTAGGTGATATTGTAGTCCTAAAACAAACATAAGTGATATTTCTAGGTAATTTTCCAAACATAGGTGACTATCTAGGGAAATTACTCAAATTATTTCTCAAAATACGAACCACGTAAACTACATCAACGTACAAACTAGTAAAATCTGTTTGGTTGATTGAAAAGTTATAATAATGCCTCCCCCAAACAAACACAGAATCATCAAAATTCAAACACCAAGTGGAATCAAAGTTAAGGATCGATGACTTGGAACAATCACAACCGTTGATTTCTTAAAAAAATCCCAAATCATACGAACCTTCGAAGCATCTTACTCCATTCGGTATGCAATCATGTAATCCTTTTTTCGGTCTATTTTTATTTGTTTAATATATTAAAAATAATTGTTCAATTAAGATATAATTTATTATTTTACTTTTTAATATTTAGAAAATTTATAATTAAAAAGAATGATATAATAAAATTAGTCATCTATTTATTACTTTATCTGTTATTTTAGTTTATTTGACACATTTCTATATTAAGTAACAATTTAATTTTAAAATATCTATTTTATTTTTAATATAATAATTTATAACCAAACAAATTTATATCAATCATTTTAAACTATAAGTTTTAAAAAAAATTCTTTCTGATTTAACTCACAAATGAGACGAAAAGAGTATTTCTGAAAAAAATATGACAAAATCAAACATCCGATAAATAAAGATGAACGGAGGAAGTAATTATATCCCCTCTTATCTTCTCGCGATGTCCAACGCCACGCGGCAACCCGACCTTGTTAGATAAGGCCCAACCCAAGCCCATGACCCGGCCCAATCTACCCCTTATAAAACGAACCGAACCCTCCCATGCAATTCTCGCTCATTTCACAGTTGTTTAGAGTTTTCCTAAACGGAACTCGACCATCTCTTTTTTCCGGTTACCGTTTAGGTTTCCGACCAATTTTCTTCTTCATCGGTGAACTATTCCGGTTAAAAGTTGTATGGTGGGGTGTTTGTTTGAATCTTAGGTTTGTTTTTCTGTTGGTTTTGAGTTTTAATTCTTTGTTTTGATTAAGAAAATTTGCTTCTTCTGAAGTCGTTGTGGGGATATTCGGGTCGTGTAAGAGTGTGTTAGAAGGTGATTATCTTTTGATTAAGTTCTTTTTTTGCTTCTTTTGAGGGGGTAGCCGGGGCTCTGGCCTCGGCGGGTTCTAAAGCCCCCAGCTATTACAACATTGGTAAACAAATCATTTCTGTAAATTAGTTTTCCCCATTCTTTGATTCTTTTTTTTTTCGATTTTACGAGATGCCTGCTCTAGGTTGTTGTGTAGAATCTGCTGTTTCCCCTCCTCTTGGCTATTCCTTCCTTTCCACGCCGGAGATTTTTTCCTCCTGCGTACCTCCGTCGACAAACGCCGTCCCTTTTACCACCCATTGGTCACCGGAGCTCTCATCCGATCTGTATCGGGTTGATGGATGGGGTGCTCCGTATTTCACCGTTAATTCTTCCGGTGATATATCCGTCCGGCCCCATGGTACAGATACCCTTCCTCACCAGGAAATTGATCTCCTTAAGGTTGTGAAGAAGGCTTCCGACCCGATAAATTTTGGTGGGCTCGGGTTACAACTTCCACTCGTTGTTCGGTTTCCTGATGTTTTGAAGAACCGATTGGAGTCTCTTCAATCGGCTTTTGATTATGCTGTCCAATCTGAAGGATATGAGGCTCATTACCAAGGTGTTTATCCTGTTAAATGCAATCAGGACAGGTTCGTTGTTGAAGATATTGTCAAATTCGGGTCGGGTTTCCGGTTTGGTCTTGAAGCTGGGTCAAAACCAGAGCTCCTCCTAGCTATGAGCTCTCTATGCAAGGGCAGCTCGGAGGGTCTTCTTGTATGCAACGGATTCAAGGATGCAGAGTACATCTCACTTGCTTTGGTTGCAAGAAAGCTCCAATTGAACACGGTGATTGTGCTTGAACAAGAGGAGGAGCTTGATTTGGTGATTGACATCAGCCGTAAAATGGCGGTCCGGCCTGTGATTGGGCTCCGGGCTAAGCTTAGGACCAAACATTCCGGTCATTTTGGATCCACTTCTGGAGAGAAAGGTAAGTTTGGGCTTACAACAACTCAGATCCTTCGTGTGGTGAGGAAACTCGAAGAATCCGGAATGTTGGATTGTCTTCAGCTGCTGCATTTCCATATTGGATCTCAGATCCCTTCAACGGCGTTGCTTGCTGATGGTGTTGGTGAGGCTGCTCAGGTTTATTCTGAGTTGGTCCGCCTTGGTGCTGGCATGAAATTCATTGATATTGGCGGTGGGCTTGGAATTGACTACGACGGTACCAAATCTTCCGATTCTGATGTTTCCGTCGGATATGGCCTTCAGGATTACGCCTCTACAGTTGTTCAAGCTGTCCGGTTTGTTTGTGACCGGAAGAACGTGAAGCATCCGGTGATCTGTAGCGAAAGTGGCAGAGCAATTGTATCTCATCACTCGGTTCTGATATTTGAAGCTGTGTCTTCAACTACTACACGTTCTCAAGAGTTGTCCTCGGTGGGTCTCCAGTCCTTTGTGGAGAAACTCAATGACGATGCTCGTGCTGATTACCGGAATCTATCTGCTGCTGCTATTCGCGGAGAGTACGATACCTGTATGCTTTATGCCGATCAGTTGAAACAGAAATGTGTGGAGCAGTTCAAAGATGGCAATTTGGACATTGAACAGCTTGCTGCCGTAGATGCCGTCTGTGACTTTGTGTCAAAAGCTATTGGGGCTTCTGACCCCGTTCGCACATATCATGTGAATCTGTCCGTTTTCACTTCAATTCCTGATTTCTGGGCTATTGACCAACTATTCCCGATTGTTCCCATCCACAAACTAGACGAACGTCCTTCAGCTCGGGGAATTTTATCCGACTTGACATGTGACAGTGATGGAAAGATTGACAAATTCATCGGAGGCGAGTCAAGCTTGCCTCTCCATGAATTGGGAAATGGAAATGGTGCGCCTTATTATCTGGGAATGTTTTTAGGCGGGGCATATGAGGAAGCCCTCGGGGGACTCCATAACCTGTTTGGCGGACCGAGCGTCTTGCGTGTGTCGCAAAGCGACAGCCCTCACAGCTTCGCTGTAACATATGCAGTCCCTGGGCCGTCCTGTGCTGACGTCCTCCGAGCAATGCAACACGAGCCTGAACTCATGTTCGAGACACTCAAGCACCGTGCGGAGGAATTCATGCACAAGGAAGAAGAAGAAGAAGAAGATAAGGAAGTGGCATTTGCATCATTGGCCAGCAGCCTAAATCAGTCGTTCCACAACATGCCTTATCTTGCGCCACATTCGTCTTGCTGCTTTAGTGCTGCTGCAAACAGCGGTGGGTATTACTATTGCAATGATGAGAATATTGTTGGTGTTGGCGCAGAATGTGCAATAGGGGAGGAAGAGTTTTGGCCATACTGTGTTGCTTAAAGAGTTTCAGGTCATTTTCAGATTCCGCCATTGCTCTTTTTTTTTTTGTTGTTCTTCAAAGTAATAAAGTTTGTCTGTTTCATTAGCTACGGTATGTTAAATTTATGTCATTTTTGGTGTAATTTCCTAGTTATGGAGAAAGTAAGGAATTGTTCAATCTCTTTGTGTAATTTTCTCCTCCATCTTATGTATTCTTCTCCTTATTAAATGAAATTTTACTTCAGAATTTAGTGTTTTTCTTCTTCCAATTACTATTTAGACTCTGTTTAGGATTTGAATAGTTGTTTTTTTCCTTACTGCAGTTCCAACAATACTGGTTTCTAAACTTCTCTTTCCAAATTATCATAACACTCCGTTTGGATGATTGTTACATATTATTTCACAAAGTAATCTATTGTTTTAATGAAGGGAAAAGAGTTTCATACTTCAATTTTGATCGAAATTGTTGTTAAGATATCAAATTTTATGGATGACTTTTTACCCCTGTATTATCTAATAATGTATTTTAAAGGTATATATGTGCCCACATGGATACATTACTATTTAAAATGATGCAATATTTATGATGTCCACGTAGACACATATATACCTTCAAAATACACTATTAAATAGTACATAGGGTAAAATGTACTATAAATAGTACATGGGATAAAAGATCATTTTTAAAGTTTGGTATCGTAACAACAATTTCGGCCAAAGATAAAATATTTTTCCCTTTAATGAATTCAAATGTTTGAATAAATTGTATCACATGACGTTGCTATGTTACACATTAATAATTTGAATAATAAACTCAGAAGGAAAGTAAGGTACGAGATAGAGTTATTATAAAAAAGGTATACATTGACTATACAATATATAGCTTGTGAAAAGTCATATTAAGTATACGCTGACACAATATAGTTTACTTATACCTGAGCTATATATTGACCATACATTATGACTACACTCAAAAAATTGAATATAACTTAACTATATATGAATTAAAATTTGCGGGTGAGTTTATATAATTCGTGGGGGCACGTTTGTATAATTCAGTTATTTTTGTATAAACTCAAAATAATGAATTTATACATACACAAATATCTGATCTTTAAACATTTATACAAAAGTTGTACAAATTGCATTATATAAATTCTGAATTATACAAACATGCGAATTATATAAATTCGAAACCTCAACCCACATAATTATTACTGAATATTTATCACGACTGGTAATTGACTTTAACTATAACTATTAATTATTCTGACTAATTAACTAGTATATGCTTATTTTACAATGTAATTTTCCCTATTTAAAATAGCAATACAATAGCAAACAACGAGTAACAACCATCCAAACAAGATGCAAGCCAAAGAGGTTGGTAGTAGGTAGAGAACAAAATATGGTTTGGTGCGATGATTCTTGGCTTAAATTCGTTTATTAGGAAATGTTGAATGGTACCAAAAAGATGTCAAAAAGGGTTTTTGGGACCTGGGATTGTGGTCCTTATTCTATAATGATATAAAGGTCTAAATAATTGTTACTACTCCTTGTATTCCTTTTTATATGTCATTCATTTCTATAAATAATTGATCCATAATGCTTGTTATTTTATAAAATTAATATATAAATTAATATATTGTTTCTTTTTTATCTTTGTGAGTTATTAGCCTTGAAAATATATACATTTGACCAACTTAGAAAAGCTAAGTAAATGATTCATGTTCATTGGTTAAATTAATTAATCAAAATAAATTAATTCATATTCATTGATTGAAAACTCGAGTTCCAAAAAAATTAAATAAGGGTAGAAGGGTAAAATTACATCATTTCTTAATGCAAGCGCAAAGAAAAAATGTGACATATAAAAAGGAACGGAGGGAGTACCATATAATACTCTCTCTGTTCTAATTTATGTAATACTTTTCGGCTTTCGAAATTTAAATAAATTTACCTTTGACAGTAAATTTTTCATATATCTTTTAAATATTTTGAATTGTTAATTATTGTGACTTAAAATACTTTTTACGTAATATACGTAAATTTTCGATCAAACTTAACTTATTTAACTTTCGAAAAACAAAAAATGTCACATAAATTGAAATAAAAGGAGTAATAATTATATGCAAAGTACTTGGCTGCTAAAATTACAGTATCTTCTGGGGATCTCATCTTAGTTCAGTGCATATGTTTGTGGGCCAATCATAAATCATGTGGTTCTACTCAAATTGTGCTAACTTATTTTATCTTTAATTTAACTACACTACTCATGTTAGCTCAATTGATACTTTGGCACAATTTTTTTAATTTTTTTTTTCTTTTAATTGGATGTATCAAATTTTGAAGAGTCGTGTTGAATAGTTTTCTACTCTAGTTTTGAGAATGATAAAATATTTTAGGGAGTCATTCACACCAATGTTCATATTTTGAGGTGGTGTTTAAAATTCCTAGATAATTTACTTAGGAATTTAAAAAAAAATCAGATAATATTTACTTATAAAAGTTTTTCATTGAATTTTGTTTAGTAGAAAAATATGCAGGAAATTATATTATTTGCAAAAAAAAAATAAAAATTGGTGTAATCTCCAGATAAATTCTCACGTAATTTTTTTAAAATTATTATTATATAGAGACAATGAGTTTGATGAGTTGGATAATTTTTTATTTATTTAAATGACAGTTTAATGAGTAGAAAAAAATGTAAGAAATTAGATTATTTGCAATTTTTTAAATCAAATAGGTTGTGTCTTTGATATGTTCTAGGGGTGTGACAAAATCAAACCCAACTCGTCCAACCCGTTTAAGTTTGGGAGGGGGATGATGGTTATTGACCTACATATTCATGAATTTAACTCATTTCAACCCAATTTTTGATATGTAATCCGAAATGACTGGTGAGAAATCTTGTCAAAATATTTTAATTTTTTTTTTTCAATTTGATATGTTATATATAGCCATAATAATTTTTTTTTTATTAAGTACTAAAATATTTTAAAAGGCCGAGTAAAACAAATTAATCTTTGTAAAAATCAGATTAGGTTGATCTTGACATATTATGTAACTTATCACCTAATTCATTTTGACCCTAACAAAATTGAGTAAAAAGATTCCACTAGAAAAGTGTGATACCTTGGAAAAAGAAGAGATAGAGGAAAAAGGAAGGAAGAATCATTTTAAACAACTACATTCATTGTGTTTGGCCTTTTCTTCTTAGTTCTTACCTTTTACTCGTTTGTCCATAAATCAATTATATATATGATATAAGGGCTATCATGTCATCCAATTCTAAACATTGACTTTTTTTTATTCGGTGTCTCATATAATTGAAATGTTTGTCACAAAAAGCTCATTCAGGGGAACGCTCCTTATAAAAAAAACTATATATTAAAATTCAAATTAAAACCTTTAACTAACAGAAAAATAGCTTCATCTACCATGTACAAATTACAATATTACAACCTTCAACAGTTATGGACAATTCTAGTTTAATTTGGCGCAGTGTGCACCCATTATGTTGTAATTGAGCAATAAATCCTACTATCATTAATTATATATACACATATGTAATGAAACATGAACATTGTTCATTTCAGGTTAATTTATTCTGAATTCTAGATTCGTCTCTAATAAAAATTCTATATTAATTATGCATCGGGGGCAAAATATATTGACAACATTTTAAGTTTGCCACTAAATTTCATGTTGATGTTCAAATTATGACATGTTTTAATTGAATACTTCAGAAACACACGATAAAATTTTATTAAACATATTTGGATTATATTTAATTTTGAGAAGTTCCAATGCACAACTGTCCATTACTTTGATGAGTGAATCACATAAAATATATATGTCTCCTTGTTTTATATTACACATTAGCATCAATCAGAACATGCATGAGGTTAATGGTATAATTAATTAAAGAATTAGATGATATATTATACTAGTTAACTTATTCACATAATGGACGTTTGACAACAAGCGTAAAAGAATTCTAAGTCACATGTATAATAAGATCACTTTATCATATATTCTGATGCCCAATTAAAATACATAATAATTTAAATATCAAAATAAAATTTACTTGAAAAATTTAAAAGATCGTCGACCTTGCGTCTAGAATATCTCTCTATATATAAGGATGTGGTTCTTGTCATCAATTCTTCACCTCCAAGTATTAGGTAGTTGTTGAGAATATATATGGAACATTAAAACCGTGGCCATTTAAATGTGTAAATATATGCTATTCTTTAAGATGGATTTTGGACATATATGGATGGAAGGCCAGCTCTACTTAGGAAAGGGACTAGGACCTTTTTTTTTTTTTCATTCGATTCGATATTTGATATTCGTATAGGAGTTCGATTAAATTAAAATTTGTTTATTATAGAATATTTCTTAAATTCACGCTCGCAATTGAATTATTTTCATTTCCGAGCCTCCAACACAAAATCTCCCCATGTTTAGGTTTTGCAACTTGGGATCTCAGCTTGACAATTACATTGCTAAATAAAATTTTGAGTGTTGACTGTTGAGAAGTTTGTGTGGAATAAATTATTTTGTCTTCTAGTTGGAAGACAAAAGCCAAAATAAAGAAAGAGCTGCCACAAAGTCCAAAATAAGTTTTCTGTTCAATTTGCAACTGCTCGTCTTTGTATGATGAAAAAGTTTTCTGATTCTGTCTAATCCACAACTCATGGACACTAAAAATCCAATTCTGATGAAGCAAAGATTGAAATTTAATTTATAACACAAATATTAATTGTTTTGATAAATTAAATTTATATAAGAATATGTTAACTGTTATAAAATTAGAGCAAATATATAGCTGTAGAAATCTCACGAGTATGGAGAAATCAAGATTTGTATTGATAAAAATAATGTTGAGTTACAAGCTCCTTATATAGGAGAAGAGTCTTATTCTAGCTATACTAGGAATTCTACTACAACACATATATATTATTTACATGAGTAGTATTATACTGTAACTCAAATACCTTATCCTAGTCGACTTTAGCCTCCTACACGAAATAGTAGCTTAGTCGTACATAATTTAGGATTCAGTAGTCTAGTCCTAGTATGACTCTAACTCTAACTCTAACTCGTCAGCCAGCTTCAATGGACCTGTTCCTTTGACATGTTCCATCAGGCTTCAGGCTTCCTTCAACACTTCCCCTTAAGCTAGTGAGTGGAGGAATTGTAACTCCTAGTTTGCTGCGAAAAAACCTGTTTTGTTAAGGCTTTGGTATGAATATCAACTATCTGATCCTTAGACTTCACAAACTGAGTAAGAAGTTGTCCCCTGGCCACCTTCTCATGAACAAAATGATAGTCCATTTTAACATGTTAGGTTCTAGCATGCATAACTGGATTAACCGTCATGTACAAGACACTCATGTTATTACAATACAACGTAGGAACATATCGAAGGAACACTCCAAGGTCATGAATAATATACATGATCCAAGTCATCTCTACTATCGTGGAGGTTAGTGCTCTATACTCAGCTTTAGCACTCGATCGGGCTACCGTGGTTTGTTTCTTGGAAGTCCAAAAAATACAATTTGCACCTAGGTAGATGCTATAACATGTAGTTGATCTCCTAGTGGTGGTACAACCTCCTTAATCAACATCTGAGTATCCATACAACCTATTTGGTGATTGCAAAATAATTCTGAATCTAAAGTGTAGAGTACCTTTGATGTACCTGAGAATCCGTTTTACCCCTTGAAGATGTTCAATGTTTGGGTTTTGCATAAACTGGCTTGCTAAATTCACAGCATGAGTAATATCAGGTTTTGTGAGGGTCAAATACTGAAGACTCCCTACTATCATTCTATACAAGGAGGCATCTACAAAACTTTCCACAACTTCATGCAAACCATGCTTTTGAGCCAAATGAGTGGCTACAACCTTTGCCAAAGTCATCTCTGTCTTGGTTAGTAGCTCAGCAACATACTTGCTTTGACTTTAGTGAATTCCTCCTTCAAAATACTTAACCTCAACTCCTAAAAAGAAGTGTAAAGGGCCAAGATCTTTCATAGCAAACTCCTTCCCAAGTTGTAGAACCAACTTTGAGACATGTGATGGATTACTTCCTGTGACAATAATATCATCCACATATAACAAGAGAAATATTTTGCCTTCGTGAGTTAGCAAAGTAAATAAGGAAGGGTCAACCTTACTACAAATGAAACCAAGGTGTAAGAGATGTATGTTAAATCTATCAAACCAGGCTCTTGGTGCTTGTTTAAGACCATACAATGCCTTTTTAAGTAGACACACATGCTGAGGATACTTGGGATCAGTAAATTCAGGAGGTTGACTGATGTACACCTCCTCTTGTAGGAAACCATGGAGAAAAACATTTTTGACATCTAACTTTCCACTTTGAGCTTACAACAATGGAAAGAACTACCCTAATAGTTGTGGCTTTAACCACAGGGCTAAATGTTTCTTCAAAGTCTACCCCTTCAAGCAGCGAGAATCCCCTTGCCACAACTCTGGCCTTGTATCTTTGTTGTTCCATCAGCTTTTAATTTTGTCTTGAACACCCATTTTGAGCCAACCAAATTTATACCAGGAGATTTGGGCACCAATATCCATGTTTTGCTAGTATGTAAGGCATTGATTTCCTCCTAGATTGGTGCAAGCCAATGAGGTGACCATGAGATTTGACATGTTCCATCAGGCTTCAAGCTTCCTTCAAATATGATTCGAAGTGTATTTAAATATGAAATTCTCTTATGCCTCTGTTTATAATATTACATAAAGGTATATAAAATAATAATTATAAACATGACATTAATTATGAAAATGAAAATTATAAAGAAAGGTTATGAAGGTGTGGAAATTAATGTCATAATAATGAAAAGTAGTGGAAGATTTATTCTAAAATAGCAGACATCCACAATTATTAGTTTCATAGCATTGACAGTTTAAAATAACATCTTTTGTTGTTATGAGTAACTTCTTTTCAAATTAACTCATGTTGTCTCAATTAGTAGGTTGCTAATAATGTGAGGCATTTTGAAAAGGGAGTATTCCTCCATTTCAATTGAATTGAATCCTTTTTATTTGACATTTAGTTTAAGATGGTATAAATTTTCTCAAAATTTTATAATCTTTAATTTAAAAGATAAATTTTATAGTCATATTAGTTGTCCATTTTCTCTTTTGCACGCTCCTTAAGAAATAAAACATAAAAAGGATAATTTTACTAATTTACTCCTTAACAGGAAATTTTTTGAAGCTTTACAAAACTTGCTTACACTTTCAAATATGAATTAATTCTAAAAGGTAAAATGAGAAAACATTAATTTTTTCTCTCTTTGTAAAATTGATAAATAATTTGGTATAACTATTTTTAATAATGTAGATAACTAATAAATGGGATGAAGGAAGTATCAAAATATCACAAGTTAAAATTAAAGAGTTACCAAAAATAAGGAAATACAAGTTCTTTATAAAACGAACTAAAAAAAAATAAAAATAAACCAACAAAAAGAGTAAATACTAAATAGTACTCCCTCCAGAGATTCTCAAGAAAAATGACGAATTTATATTTATTTATACCATAGTAGAAGAGGCTAGAATGGAATTAAAATTGCATTAAAGGGAAATTTTATCATTTAAGTGTTAAATTATTTTTAAAAATTCAATAACTTAATATATTTTAAAATTACATAACATGTATTATAAATTACAATAATTAATAACTTAAATTATTTATAAAAACATATAAAAAATGCACGGTCAAATAAATATTTGATTGACTCTCCAAATTTTATCCATGCTACATAAATTGGGACCAAAGGAGTAAAAACATTTACAATAATTTATTTATTTGCAAATCATAATAATTAACAACTTAAAATAATAATTTTTTTTAAAAAAATTTATGGTCAAACAATTTCTTTACTGACTCTCGAAATTCTATATGTGTCACATAAATTGGGATATAAAGAGTAACATATATTGCACCTGTGTCATAAAATATTACGATCAAAGAAAAATTTGATTGACCCTCCAAATTTCATCTGTATCACATAAATTTGAAAAGAGGCCGTAAAGACATTTATATAATCAAAAAGACATTTTCAATAAAATATATATTTGTAAAATATGTTAAAGTAAAATAAATCACAATAAGTAATAATTTAAATTATTTTAAAAAATACGAATGACGGTCCATTTTTTTTATCAACTCTAATTTTCTTTTAATCTATATCATAAATTAAAATATAAAAACAATGCATATTGAACTTGTGCTGATATAAACCACAAAATATGTGGTTTTATTTAGGTTGGAAGACAATTTGGAGAAGAATTGAGTTTTTGACTTTTGACTTGATATTCTCCTAAATTTGACTCATTAAGATGTTTGTGCAAGTTGATTGATTTTGACAAACCACCTATATATATTTCTAGTTTAAAATGTTGACCATAATAAGTCTCCCTACTAACTATGAGTTTATTATATTTTTAATTATAAATTTATATTTGTTATATTATAATTTTAATAATTTTAACACATAAATTTATATTTGGCAATTAAAATATATAAACCCAATTTCTTAAAGCTCCACCTGCCACCGGATCCGGCTCCACTCCATTAACCCTTTCCTCCATTTTGTTTAATACACATCTAGATCAGAGACATGTGTTTTATTTAAAGTTTAAATATCAAGATTATATTATATTAACAAATATCATAACCATAGTTGAGTCAACAATTTTAGAAAGCTACTCTCCAAATTTGATAAGAATTACAATATATCCATACAAAATTTAATATTTATTAATATCATTAGTTCATCTTAAATTTTTATATTTAAACATAAAAATATAAAAATTCTTCTCACCATATTAGTTAATAGCTTTTGAAAATCAGTTTTTGCTATTTACGTATTTAATTTCCTCTCAAGATATATAAATTACGAAGAAGAATTATAATTCCTCATACACATTTGCAGTTTCTTCTTTACTTTCTCTTTTCTATTTTTTTCTTTTAATTTGTTGGGCAGATGCTAGTAAGAATTGGGTTTTACCAACGGGTGGGTAACAATATATGACCAACGTTACGGTACTTTACAATATATTCCATACAAAATTTGATATTTATTAATAATATTTAATAAATATCAAATTTTGTATGGAATATATTGTAATTTTTACTAAATTTAGAGAGTAGTTTTCTAAAATTAGTTGACTTAACTATGGTTATGATATTTGTTAATATAATATAATCTTGACATTTAAATTTTAATTAAGACACAAGTCTTTCATCTAGACGTGCACTTGATGAAATGGAGGAAAGGGATAATGGAGGGGAGCCGGATCCCCTCCCACCCAACCTCCTTTCCATGAAATAGGCACCCCTTCTTTATCCACTCGAGCTCTATTTCTGATACCTTTTTAATTAATATTTTATACACAATTTACAACTATATGTATCTATCCATAATTGTGTCCTAGATACAATGTATTCAATTGGATTCACATCTATTTAGTATATACATAGATAAATCTCGTTCGTCTCCCTCCAATCTCGCTCACCACTCTCACATCTCGCTTGCGTATTTGGTATTCCAAACACATGTCATGAATCACATCAGATACATGTATATAATGTATATTTAAAGTGATTCACACCGACTTGAAATCTGGTATGAAATTATTAAATAGTGAAATAAAATGTAACTTTTTAAAATTAATTAATATGGTAAGAATACTTGTATAATTAGACATGTTTAATTAAGAGGTTGTCAATCTTGCATCAATGTATGTATAGGTGTGAGATAAGATTGTATATAAGGATGTGGTTCTTGTCATGACTTCTTTTAACTTCCAAGTATTTGGTTGTTGTTGAGAATATATGTGTGTGTGGCAGCTCAAAACTGTGACCATTTAAATATTTCTGTAACCATATGCTATTCTTTAGGATGGATATATATGGGTGTAAATGAATGCCAATTTTCTTGAGGAAGGGGACAAGGAAGTTTGCTCTAGAACCTGCTGAGGGGCAGCTTCTTATTTTTCCTTTTTGAGTTTTTGCAACTTGGGAACTCAACTTTGATTTACGAATTAAGTTATTTTAAATTTATAATTTAAAAATATATTTTTTGATTAATTATTTTACTTAGAAAGTGAGATAAAATAACAACAAATTTGATGAGTTAATTGACATTAAATTTATATTTTATCGAGTAAATTTTTTGAATAGTCAATCATGTTTGAAAAATTATCTAATAATATCACTTTTGTTTCTTTTAGAATTATAATATAATTCAACTATTTTTATTTTTCTCAAAATATAGACACAATAAAAGTATCTTTCTCTTTACTAGTGGGATGCCATGTCACATATTTTTTGTATAAGATATTAGTGCTTTAGAGTTCAAAAAAAATTTTGTTAAAAAAAAGAAGAAATAATGTGACATGTTATTTCATTATCAAAGAGAAAGAATGTTTTTATTGTGTCAAATATATTTTGAGGAAAATAAAAATAGTTGAGTGGTATTGTAGTCCTAAAATAAATAAAAGTGATATTACTAGGCAATTTCCCAAAGTGACTATTCAAATTCAAGTAATTTAAGCATCTTTCGAATTAAGTAATACGACTTGCATTCTAATCACATATCAATTCATGCTAAATCATCATGTGTGATCATGTTCCAGATTTAAATAAGCATAAACTAACATAAAGAATGATTTTTTTCATAATCAAATCAAATTTTAATCCAACAAACAACCTAAAATCAAGCTAAACGATCTCGGAATGTCGAAAATGACATTGTCCACGACCTGAAGTCAAATTTGAATATTATCTGTATTATGTAGTTTACCAGTATAATTCAGTTGAGAGTATTACTTAGTATCGAGCAGATAGAGGGATGTAGGCTCACCTGCCAATAAGGACTGAGACCTTTAGTAGCAATTCCTAAGTCTTAGAACTACGTGCCAACGTAGGTTTTAAGGGTCACCCATTAGACCAAGACTAATTACACCTTAGTCCGTTTTGGACATCAACTTATTAGTGGATCCACGTTAGACAGTGTCCATAACCCTACAAAGTACATAACACCCTTCAAGCTTGGGTACAAGCTGGACTTCATTTAGCTCAGAATGAATATGTCGGTTAATAGTATCTCCCACAGTTCAGTCTCAAATATTTGATGACCTTATATTTCAGTTTACTCAGTACAATGTTGATTAGTTACATGCTTATTACTTGATCATTGCATCCGCTCATTTATTTAAGTTTATATTCAGTTTAGCATCTTAGATTTATCATATTGAGCTTGTTAGATTATTGTGTCTATCTCACATATTCTATACATTCAAAGTACTGACCCCACACTCTTTTGTAGTGTTTGAAAGAGGGGGGGGGGGCGTGAGGCGAGACGTTTTATGCACTATGTGGCCAGATGTAA
>JAJONQ010019225.1:0-16884 GCA_036250385.1 Solanum microdontum
CATTTAGCAGAGGATTATGCCAGGTTATATATTCAGGAGGTGGTAAGACTTCATGGATTCCCAGTCTCCATTATTTCAGATAGAGGTGCACAATTTACAGCACAGTTCTGGAAATCTTTTCATAGAGTCTTGGGTTCAAAGGTGAACTTAAGTACTGCCTTTCATTCCTCAGATTGATGGGCAAGCAGAGCGCAATATTCAGACATTAGAAGATATGTTGAGGGCTTGTGTGATTTATTTCAAAGGGAATTGGGATGATCACCTACCTCTCATTGAGTTTGCTTACAATAACAGTTATCACTCTAGCATCCAAATGGCTCCTTATGAAGCTCTTTATAGGAGAAGATGCAGATCTCCTATTAGATGGTTTGAAGTTGGTGAAGCAGGGTTGATATGACCAAATTTAGTCCATCAAGCTATGGAGAAGGTGAAAGTGATTCAAGAGAGGTTGAAAATGGCACAGAGTCGTTAGAAATCCTACACTTATGTCAAGAGAATGGCGTTAGAGTTCGAAGTAGATGATTGGGCATATCTAAAAGTTTAACCCATGAAGGGTGTTATGAGGTTTGTTAAGAAGGGGAAACTTAGTACCCGGTATATTGGACCTTATCGAATATCCAAGAAGATTGGCAAGGTAGCTTATGAGTTGGAAATACCACAAGAGTTGGCCGCGGTTCATCCGGTGTTTCACATCTCCATGTTGAAGAAATGCATGGGCGATACTTGATTGATCATACCAACTGAAAATATTGTGATCAAGAATAGCTTATCTCGTGAGGAGATTCCTGTTTAGATTCTAGATCGCCAAGTTCGCAAGTTGAGAACAAAAGAGGTAGCATCATGCAAAGTTCTTTGGAGGAACCAATTTGTTGAAGAAGCTACTTGGGAAGCTAAAGAGGATATGAAGAAGAGATATCCACATCTCTTTGAATCCGAAGAAAATGAAGACCAAGGTACTAATTCTCTTCTTAGTACTCTTTAAATTATGAGTGAGCATGTTGTTTGTTTGCATTTGCTTGTTGGGTGTTTGAACTTGATATTACCACCCTTAACCTAGTAGGAGTAATGTCATTCGAGGATGAATGTTCAAAAGGGGGATATATTGTAACATCTAGAAATTTGAAATAGCTAGGAAGAAGATAAGAATTTGAAAGTCATTTTTGGAAATAGTGACAAATCTGGAAATTTGTTTAAGTAAGTTAAAGTGAGTTTTCCGTCAACTTCAAACGATCATAACTCCTAGATCAGGATGAGTTAGGTGTATTTCCAGATATGGCTGGAAAGCTCTTGGAATTATATTTCCAACGCCGCCAAGTTTCCGCGATTCTGAGTTATTATGAGTGAGTTATCCTCTTTGGAAGTTGGGCTGTTGGATTAAGGAAATGTCTAATCTGGAATTTTAAGGGGTATTTTAGTCTTTTCATTGCCCTATTATTTTAATCCATTTTTATGTTAATCTGGGTCAAATCAGATTTTTGTCAGTTTTGGAATTTGGGATTTCACGCTAGGACTAAGGAGAAAGGAGAAGAGAAAAGAAGAAGGAGAAAAAAATGGCAAATTCCTCAAGATGGATCAAGAAAGTTGGTGTTTTGCCAAGGATTTAGTTCTATCAGGTATGTGAGGCACACATAACGTTGGGATAATTCTCCCACGTGCCAAGCATGTTAATTTCAGTTTGGATTCGACATAAAAGAATTTGAATATTGATGATCTTGATATCTATTCGTGAATTTGACTGAGTTGGGAAGTTTCTAAGTTCGTTACGTCGCATCATAGTGTTGTTTCGAGTTAGGTTCTTAGGTACATTTGCTGGGTATCTGCATCTAAAATGTAATTTGAGAAAAAGAACCGAGTTTGGGTGAATTGGGATTGGAAAACGAAGAAGAAATTTCGTTGGACGAAATTAGGGGGTGGCCGTGCGTCGCGCGCCTAGTACCCAGTTTTGAAAAATTCTACCACAAGTTGCGGAGCTGACATGGAGCGTTCTACCTCAAAAAACATTTTCGAAACCAAAATTTAATTATGCCCCCGCGTTGCATACCCACCTTCAATTATTGATTTTTAGTTTTCTTCTCATGTTTAGCTATCTAAAATCATTCCTAAACAACATGAGATCTTTCCATGCTTCGTTTGAGTTCTTTCGAAGGATACCTTCAGTTCTTTTCGATTCTAACTACTCTACCCTACTTCTAAACACCTAAAATCATTCCTAAACTGATCATAACCTTTATTCATAATTCAAATTCATGGTAGAGTTGAGAGTTAAATTTTGAGAATTCTTTCGAAGATTCTAAGAAAGTCCCTCTGAGTCATTTTGTGGAGTCTTCTACAACTTCTAGTAACTTGTTTCAAGACTCAAGTAAGTGAGCATGAGAGTGAGGAGAATGTATTCATAAGTCTACTTTTTGATCCAGATATCCTTCATATCATGAACCATAACTCTTGAATTCATAATTCACATTCAAGAGAGAGTTAAGAGTAGAGTTCAAGAAAGCCTTTGAGTTCAATTGTTAATCCTTTGAGATCAGCTAAGTTTTGAGGAAGTAAGTAAGAGAATGAGAAGAATAGTATACTTGAGTTCCATATTGTTATGTAGACCATTGAGTCGAGTTGTTTATGCACATAATTCTACATGAACTTCACAAATTGAGTACCTTTGATAGGAGTAGTATATTCAAGTTCTAAGTATTGAGTATTGAGTTCATAACTCTTCTGAGATTATATTCCTAATCATGGAACTATTAAATGTTAACCATGAATTCTTTAAGATGAGTAGTTCATGCCCGTAATTTCGCATGAACTTTATAAGTCGAATAGTCTTGAGATGAGAAGTATCATTGAGTCCTTGAGTAGAGTAGTTCATTGCTCATAATTCCACATGAAACCTCTGAGTTGAGAATTCTTGAAATGAGTAGTATCATTGAAATTCTTGCTTTCCAAGTATTGAGTTCTATCTATGGTTATTAAAAACCTTGCATTGAGTCGTTCACGACCATAATTTGGCATGAACCATATTTTAAGAAGTCTTTTACAAATGTTTTTACTTTGTTTTAAGACTTAGGCTTTGAGTTGATTAAAGAGTAAGAGTAAAGTTCATTTCTTCAAATATTATACGGGAACTAAGTATTCCCAAGGGTAAAAAATATTTTCACATTTGAGCAATAAAGGAAACACGAATTTCCAAGAGAGCTTTTAAGCTAAGTTTTGAGTAATTATCTCAAACCAAAGAAAGAGTTTTGTTTCAAAAATGTATGAGCTAAGTATATTTTTGGGTGTAGTATTGAGCACCGATATGAGAATGCGAGTTCACAGTAACTCAAGTCTCCATAAACCATGTAGCCATCATGGGTAGAAAGGATCATACTTTTTAGATGATTCCTTAGTGATTTTTAGCATAGACTAGTGGATCCACATAGTTAAGGTGTTCTATATGACGGCAAAGTATAGGACAGTTCTGGCAGCGTGGGCAAGACGTTGTATCACCACTTAGGCTCATAGTGGTGGTTGTCGGTTAGAGAAACTCTCATAAAGTTATAAGATATTTTATTAAATATTAATTGAGTTGTTATTGTAGTCTTCAATACACGGAGTTGATTTTTATTGTTTTAAAAGCTTTCCATATTGCATCTGTATTGTTGCTTTATATTGAGTTGAGTACCCAGAGTTAAGTATCCAGAGTTAAGTACCTAGAGTTGAGTTTCATATCTTTGAGTTGAGTATACAATATCTGAGTGGATTATCTTATTCTTGAGTACTTCTGAGTTGAGTAAGTTTGAGTAGTTTTGAGTATGCTTTAGTATTCCTTTAGTTGAGTAAGTTTGAGAAGAGGTAAGTTTGTTTCCCTTATTATCAAGTTTCAAGCTTATGTTATGCTTTAGAATCCCCCTTACATGCTCGTACATTCCATGTACTGAGCCATTTAGCCTGCATCCTTTCATGATGCAGATTCAGGAATTCAGGATCATCAATAGGAGTTTCGTTGATACCACATAGAGTTCCAATTAGCTATGGTGAGCCTCCTTCATTATGGAGGATTTTATTTACTTTTTAGTTATATTAGTTGTTAGGATGTCGTGGGTCTTTTCCTGACTTCCATCTTTGTCAATTAAATGCTTCATAGATAGATGGTAGAGTTTGAGAAGTTTGTTTGATTTAAATGTATTAAAGACTTGAGTCGCCTATTGTTGGCTAGTTGAATATTCCATTTTTAATCATAGTTATTCATATGAGTTAAAGAGTTGTAAGTTTCATGAATTATATTTAGTTTTAAAACTTTGTATGCTTGAGTTAGTCTTCCGCTAGTAATCAGTTAGGATGAGGGTTTGCTTGGGAACCATCAATGGTTCTCGAGTGGCAGCCATGTCCAGGGTGTAGGATCGGGTCGTGACAAACTTGGTATCAAATCACAGAGTTTAAGTGTTCTAGGGTGTCTATGAAGCCTTGTCAAGTATGATCTTATTTATGGTTGTGAGGGACTACATACATTTAAGAAAAGTTTCCTTTCTTTCATACTTTTAATCATGCAATAGAGATATGTCATAGAGACTTATTCTAACTCTTGCTTTCTCCTTTCCTTTCGACTACCCATCATACTAGAGGTGGTTGAAAAGCAGAGTCAATTCTTTGTTGATGAGTTGTTCTTAGCAAGTGTTTTGAGGAAGTCATGAGACTCCAGAGGGGATTGAGAGAAGCCCAGGAGTGAGTTAAGTGTTGAGTTTCAGAAGGAATGCACTCATTATATATGAATTATGCATTTGATCTAAAGAGGAGCTGTACTATTTTCCTTAAGCCTTGTTTTAGATGAGATACTTATAAGGATGTATGTTTAGAGCTTGGATAAGATTTTCACCTGAAAAGGTAGCATGAGCTACGAGATCATGAGCAGTAGTAGTGTTAGAGCCCAGAGTTAGAGAAAAGTATGCAGAGGTTTAGTAACCCTATAAAGGAAGATAGTGATGAGGCAAGCTATGTTATTATAGTCATACACCCAGTAAGTTATTGATGAGGAGTTTTCCCTTATGGGTAGAGTAAGAGTTCATAAACAAGATAAGATAGAGTATATATTTGTTAACCAGAATAGATTTGATATCAATGTGCCATCGTATTAGAGGATATTAAATTCATCTGTTGAATAAGAGAGCAGAGTATTTAAAGTGATTGATCTAAGCTAAGCTTATGATTTTTTTGAGAGGGTTATGATGTTCAGAAGGTTATAGAACTGATCATGTAATGAAGTATAATATGGTAGGCGAGCAATCATATTGATATTTGGGTTTAGTAATAAACATCAAGTATGAATTTGAGATGAGTGTCATGATCAGATGAATAGCAACATGAGGGAAATGATGTTAGTCTTGATATTTGATCTGGTAGACTTGACATAGACTAAGTGAGGAATTGAGATGTTATCTGCAGTAAATATGAGTAGTACAAGTGAGAGACTTTAACCTTTAGATAAGGGCAGTAGAGTGTGGCTAAGTCACGAGACTAATATGAGCATTAAGAGGTGTGCCGAGATGGTATGTTACCAGATAAGGTTCCAATTAAGTTATAATTTTCTATGTGTGCCTAGATAGCATAATTGACTTGTCAATGTGGAATAGGTCCATAGCTTGCAAGTGTCAGCTTTGGACTTACAGGGGATATAACGATATGAGAGATCAAGTCGAGTGTTTGAGAGTAAGATAGTAATGAGTTCCAAAAAGTTTGGGGGATATCTTTTAACAGGTCCTTTTAGTAGTGGTGTGATGTTAGAAAGAGGAGGTTGATGTTCTTATCGTGATAGTGATGGTGTGATAATTCCATCTAAGGGCATTAATGAGGAGGAAGAGGTTTTACGATAGTAAATATTTAAATGAGAGCCCTTAGTTGGTTCCGAAGGAGTTGGTTAATAGGATTCGATGGAGTTGTTAGAGCACTAAGCTTGAATGTGTTGCTGTTAAACATTAGGTGGTTCTTGATATGAGCCCAATGTGGTGGTAAAGATTAATAGTCTTCGGATGAGATTCCGTATAGAGAAGTAGAGAACCCGAACTTAATGATTTGGGTTAAGCTTGAATATAGTAAGAGTATACCATTATACTCAGACCTTAGTAAGAGTAATCCCATTCCATACCCAGTCCAGTCGTCATTTGAGGACGAATGATCCCAAGGTGAAGATATTGTAACACCCTAGAAATTTTTTTGAACTAAGACTCGAACCATCCTTCGTTGTGAGTAGGATTTTACCGAAGAAATTAAAATTTCTTTACTGTTAAGGTCACTAGATGTAGTATCTTAAGTTCCAAGAAGAACTAAAGAGAGATCATTCAAGTCATTCCTAAGTTCCTTTAAGTTTTGGGTCAAATTCAAACGACCATAACTTTCAGTACAGGATGATTTAGTTGGGATACAAGGTACCCAATGAAAGGTCTTTTAATTATATTTCCAACGCCGCCGAGTTTGCTAAGTTTTGAGTTCAGATTAGTGATATATTTCCTTTTGAAGTGAGGTTGTCCAGTTATGTAAATTACCCGAAAAGAGTAAGGAGTATTTTGGTATTTTCCTTGCCTAATCAGATTTAATTTATTTTTAGTAATGTTTTAGGGGTGTAATCCTATTAGGTTCAGTTTTATAATCCTAATATATTCCTAGGGTTTTAGTTGAGAGTTCAAGAAGATAAAAGAGGAGAAAAGAGGAGAGGATCAAGCGTTCGTCAAGATTCTTACGTGTTGTTGCCAATTTTTACCATGGGTTTAACCCCTAAAAGGTATGTAAGCATCCATAGTGTTGGGTTTGTTCACCCACACGCCAATAATGTTATTTTCAATGAAATTTGATTCTTGGAGTTGAAAGATTAGAGTTCTTAATGAGTTCTTGAGAAGTATTCTTGAAGTTCATCCTAAATCTTGTTGTGTTTGGGTTTTGATGATTTCTTGAGATGAAATTGAATTTTTTGAGGGTTGTATTGAGTATATTAGAGTGTACTTATATTAAGTAATCGAATCCAAGTGATTGGAGAAGAAACTGTTCGATTGTAGGTGAGTTAGGGTGAGAAAACGAGCATAGCATTCCGTCAGGTCTTCTGAGTTGGGTCCTGGTGCGTCATGCCAGCCAGAGCGCCCCAAAGTATGCTCTGAAGTATAGGGGCTGGCGCCCCGCGCCACTCATAGCCCCAGGGTCGCCTGCCGTATCCAGTTTGCAATCGGTTGCTCTGTTTGAGTTCTTTCTAATGGTACCTTCACTCCTTTACGAATCAAACTACTCTAAGCTACTTCTAAACACCTAAAATCATTCCTAACATGATAATAACCTTGAATTAATAATTAAATTTCAAGGTAGAGTTGAGAGTTTTGATAATTCTTTCGAATATTCTAAAAAGTCCTTTTGAGTCCTTTTGTGGAGTCTTCTACAACTTCTAGTAACTTGTTTCAAGACTCAAGTAAGTGAGAATGAGAGTGAGGAGAATGTATTCATGAGTCTACTTTATCATTACGATATCCTTCATATCATTAACCATAACTCTTGAATTCGTAATTTACATTCAAGAGACAGTTAATAGTAGAGTAGTTCATTGCTCATAATTCCTCATGAAACCTCTGAGTTGAGCATTCTTGTAATGAGTAGTATCATTGAAGTTCTCTCTTTCAAAGTATTGAGTTTTATTGTGGTTATTGAAAACCTTGCATTAAGTCGTTCACAACTATAATTCGGCATGAACCATATTTTAATAAGTCTTTTACAAACATTTTTACTTTGTTTTAAGTCTTAAGCTTTGAGTTGAGTAAAGAGTAAGAGTAAAGTTCATTTCTTCAAAGATTATATAGGAACTAAGTATTCCCAAGAGTTAAAAATGTTTTCACATTTGAGCTAGAAAGGAAACACCGATTTCCAAGAGAGCTTTTAAGCTAAATTTTGAGTAATTATCTCAAACCAAAGAAAGAGTTTTGTTTCAAAAAAATATGAGCTAAGTATATTTTTGGGAGTAGTATTTAGCACCGATATGGGGATGCGAGTTCATAGTAACTCAAGTATCCATAAACCATGTATCCATCATAGGTAGAAAGGATCATACTTTTTAGATGATTCCTTAGTGCATTTAAGCATAGACTAGTGGATCTACTTAGTTAAGGCGTTCTATATGACGGCAAAGAATAGGACAGTTTTGGCAGGGTGGGCAAGATGGTGTATCACCACTTAGGCTCATAGTGGTGGTTGTCGGTTAGAGAAACTCCCACAGAGTTATATTATATTTTATTATATATAAATTGAGTTGTTATTGTATTCTTCAATACACTGAGTTGATTTCTATTGTTTTAAAAGCTTTCCATATATTGTATGTGTATTTTTGCTTTATATTGAGTTGAGTACCCAGATTTAAGTATCTAGAGTTGAGTACCCAGAGTCGAGTATCATATCTTTGAGTTGAGTATCTAATCTCTGAGTGGAGTATCTTATCCTTGAGTACTTTTGAGTTGAGTAAGTTTGAGTAGTTTTGAGTATTCCTTGAGTTGAGTAAGTTTTAGAAAAGGTAAGTATGTTTCTCTTTTTATCAAGTTTCAAGCTAATGTTATGCTTTAGAATCACCCTTAGATCCTCGTACATTCCATGTACTGATCCATTTAGTCTGCATCCTTTAATAATGCAGATTCAGGTATTCAAAATCATTAACAGGAGCTTCATTGATACCACATGGAGTTCTAGTTATCTATGGTGAGCCTCCTTGTTTTCAGAGGATTTTATTTACTTTTCAGTTATATCAGTTGTTAGGATGTCGTGGGTCTTGTCCCGACTTCCAACTTTGTCAGTTAGAGGCCTCATAGATAGATAGTATAGTTTGAGAAGTCTGTTTCATTTATCTTATTAAATGTATTAAAGACTTGAGTTGCCTATTGTTTGCTAGTTGAATGTTCTATTTTTATTTAGAGTTATTCATTTGAGATAAAGATTTGTAAGTGTCATGAATTATATTCAGTTTTTAAGCTTTGTATGCTTGAGTTAGTCTTTCGCTTGTAGTCAGCCAAGATGAGAGTTCATTTGGGGACCAACAATGGTTCTCGAGTGCCAGCCACGTCCAGGGTATAGGCTCGGGTCGTGACAAAAGGTAAAGTTAGATAAATTAAAAATATTAACACAAAAAATGGAGGGAGTCTAAGCTAGCTATGTAATGACTCGGAAGGTCCCTGTAACACCCCAAAAATTTCTAAGTTAAGTTCCTAACCATTCTTGAATTGTGTATAAGGTAGTACTAAGAGTCTCTTAATTTTCTTAGGTGTTATGGTCAATTCTTTAGTGTGGGAATGATTTTGGATTTCAATTAAGGTGACTAAAAACTCCTAGCACAAAGTATAGTTGAAAGTTTCCTCACCGATTATGTTTTGATTTAAGATTCTCTTTGGGTCAAATTCAAACGACCATATCTCTTAGAATATAAAGAGTTCCGTGGCTCATAAACTATCAAATTAAAGGTATTTGAATCTTCTTTCCAACGCCACCAATTTCACAACAATCCGAATTTTGAGTAAAATGTTATGACTATTTTAGTAACCAGATACAATGTAGTAACGAATTAGCCGATGGGAAAACATTAAAAAAGGTCTTTTTGTCTTTTTATATCTAAGAAAACCCTGAACGAATTTCTTGACTAATTAAGTGTAGCACCTCAGATTTGAGAAAATAGAAAAATGCATCTTTCCAAACTTAGTGCAGGAACCACGGAAGCCACCGACGATCCGTGGTTTGAAACATAGTTAGTAGGTGGGGTCCGTCATTAGGCACCAAATATTTATGGTCTCTGACCCCACCCACAGTCAACCAGGACGGTCCTTGGTTGGACCCACGGACAATAGGTATGAGCGTATGTGAGGGTCAGCAACCAATTGGAGGGAGTTGACTGGTGGTTAACTTCAAATGGTCATATCTTTTAGCACATAATGAATTAGGTAGCCCATGACCTATCAAATGAAAGACAATTGATTCCTCTTTCCAACGCCACAAAGTTTGCTAAAATCTCATCTCAAAGTAAAAAGTTATACTCGTTTTAGTGAAGCCCTGTCGGGCAGAGCTTGACCGATGACCCCTACCGACGGTTGGTAGGTCAATCAACGGTGTGTATGTCCCTTCGTGGATGAACTTCATCAGCTTTTAAGTTAGGGTCATTTAGGTTTTTTTCCTATGCGTTGAGGAACTTAAACTACGTCGTTAAATGCCTAAACTACGTCATTTTACTCAGTTTAAGCCTAATAACTTAGTGAGACATACCCAGAACCTTTATTCTCCAAGATTTATCAAAATTAGAGCAAAAAATGAAGCAAGAGATGGCAGCTTTCCTAAGAACAACAAGCAGGTTTCCTACAAGTTCCAGCCCCAAAATCAAAGGATTTTTCCATAGATTTCATCACCAGGTATGTGGGATTTCACTAGTGGGTTCATTTCATCCACTAGGTCACTAGAATTCAGTCAGATTCTTGATTCTCTATATCTTGTTTAGACCTAGTGTTTCTAAAACCTTAGATATTGATTGTGATTTAGCTGTTATAGTGCTCTTAATCAAATTATCATGTTTTCGTGAAATTGTTGCTTAGTTCTTTGCATGAAATTCAGAACCCTAGTGGTGTAAATTATCTTAGTTCATGAATTGCACTTGCTAGGTCAGTTAAACAGATATACATGCTCTAGTTTCGAATGATACATTTTCAGTTCATAAATATTGCATTCTCAAATTTACATAACAGAATATTGAGTTATCTAGTATTTCAGTTATGTTATGTCATACACAATTCCAGTTGGGAGTAGGCTTAGCACCGACCGGACTAGGGTTTAGCGTACCCTCATAGTCCCAGAACTACGTGCCCCCGTAGGTTGATAAGTCCCCTTTGTGGGCATCAGATTTAGTGATCGCCATTCATGCATTTATATCCCTAACAAGGTATATTTGGTCCTCTTGATGGAGGCGCATACAATGTCAGTTTTGGCTAAGCAACATCTTTGTATATACACCTCATCAAGAGGAGCCAATATACCTTGCCAGGGGTATAAAGGCATGACTGGCGTGATCACTAAATCTGATGCCCAATATAGGGGACTTATACTCCTACGGGGGCACATAGTTCTGGGTCTATACGGGTACGCTGAACCCTAGTCCACTCGGTGCTAAGTCTACTCCCAATTGAATATGTATATGACACATTATGACTGAAATACAGAAATATTGAATAGCTCAAAATACTGACATGCAAATCTGTGAAAGTAACAATTATATACTGATAATGTAACATTCAAAGTGGAGCATGCATATCTGTTTAATTAACCTAGCATGTGTAATTTATGAACTAAGAGAATCTACACAACTAGGGTTCTGAGTTTCATGCAAAGAACTAAGAAACGATTCCATGAAAATATGATAATCTGATTAGGAATACTCTAATAACTAAATCAAAACCAATATCTAAGGTTTTAGAAACCCTAGGTCTAAGCAAGATATAAGAATCAAGAATCTGACAGAATTCTATGGACCTAGTGGATGAAAGTAACCCACTAGTGAAATCCCACATACTTGGTGACGAAGTCTACAGAGAAATCCTTCGATTTCGGGGCAGAAACTTGAAGAATACTGTTGCTTGTTCTTGGGAGGTTTGGTCGACTTTTTCCTCTTCTTTTTGCTCCAAGTTTGGATTATTTTTTATGAATAAAGGTTATGGGTATGTCCGACTAAGTTATTAGGCTAAAACTGAGTAAAATGATGTATCTTAGTCATAAAATGACGAAGTTTAAGTGCCCAACGCATGGGAAAAAGACCTAAATGACCCTACCTTAAAAGTTGTCGAAGGCCACCCACGGAGGGACCTATTGGCCGTAGGTCGACCTACCAACCATAGGTGGGATCATCGGTCAAGTCTGCCCAACAGGGCTTCACTAAAATGAGCATTACTTTTTACTCGGAGATGGGATTTTAGCAACCTCGGTGACGTTGGAAAGAGAATTCAATTATCTATCATTTGGTAGGTCATGGGCTGCCCTTTTGTGCTATGTTTTATGACCATTTGAAGTTGACCCAACAACAATTTCCCTCTAACTGGCTGTTGACCCTCACTTACGGACCATAGGTCTAACCACAGACTGTACTGGTCGACCGTGGGTGGGATCAGAGACTACAAATATTTGGTCCTCAATGACGGACCCCACCTACAGATCGTGTCTCAGACCATGGACCGTCGGTGGCTTCCATTATTCTTGCACCAGGTCTGGAAAGCTACATTTTTTTCTATTCTCTCAAATCTGAGGTGTTACTGGAGGTTTGCACGATCGCGATGGTCAAACTTAATGAGTTGACCCATTTAACTCAACGCGATCACAAAAATTTGATCATTGCGATGAGCATTTTATACCCCGGCAGAATATTTTTAAAAATTGGGGTTTCAACTCCATTTCATCATTTTTTGACTTTTGGAAGCTTTGATGTGGCGATTTGAAAATGGTTTTTGAGAAGAAAAGGTTAGGTAATGATTTCTAACCTTAAATCTTCATTTACCAGTTATTAATGAATTTAAGTGTTCAAATTAGCATTTTTGAAATGATAATTTGGAATTTCTTCAAGAACCCAAAAACTTGATAAAGTGATGATTTTGAGTTAAATTTTTATCCATTTTTGAAATGGTTTTCACCAATAGTTTCCAAATGACTTGGATACTATATTCATTAATGATTTTCGGGTTCAAACCTCATTTTTGGAATCGGATTTTTGAGTTGATTTGACCCATTTTTCAAAGTATATGATATGGGCGTTGTTATTTTCGTAATCTTATTGTGATTACTTGTTGGATTTAATTGTGTGGCCTTGGACATTGTTCGAAAGGGAAAATCTCAAGTCTCAAATTGATTTTAGATTGAATTAAGGCAAATGAATTTCTAAACCTTGTAAAACTTGTGGAATCTTGTATTTCCCTTCATTGTGTATATTGGGTAGTAATGAGAATGAGGTGATGAATGCAATTACTCCACTTGATTGATCTTCGTTAATGAAAAAGGGGAATAAAAGAAAAGGGCAACATGTTGATAGTTGTGTTTTGTGATTGCCTTAATGATGATCCTAATTCATTGATTCATGAAATGATTTGATGGCATCATTGTAGACTTGAATTGCTTGAGTTTATTGTATCTTTTTTATGGTGTGAAGTTGTTTATTTCCATTGATTTATGTACACTATCTGAGACATGTGGTGATTATGCTGATAAAAAATGCTTTCGACAAGTGACTTATACAAAGATGATGGGAAATGGTTCCGGCGAGTGATATTGTGTTGATGGGAAATAATTTTGGTGAGAGATATTATGACTATGGGAAATATCCATATGCAAGAGACAGGTTGGTTGAGTGTTACTTTTGGATAGTAGGAGTGTATGTTGAGCCTAAATATAGTCATGCGAGAAAAATGATGAAAAAATTAATCCAAATGGCCTCCTTCTTTGATGACACTTTTGATGCTTATGCAACTTTTGACGAACTTGTACCTTTGAACAATGCAATCCAGAGGTAAAACATCAGTTTCACCAGAAAATTAATCATTTTGCAATCCCTCACTGATGAATATGAAAAATTAAAAATGTTTTTTTCAATAGTTATTGTGAAGTTATATAAATTCTATACATACACAAATACACACGACTTAAAAATTAATTAGCTTGTGATTTTGATTTAAATCTTGATATTTATTAGATGGGATATTAATGCAATTGATTCAGTAGTACCGCCATATCTGAGACATGCATATCAAGCTCTTCTAGACATACAATGAAATGGAACAAGTGTTGGCCAAAGAATGTAAATTAGATCGTGTATGCTATGCAAAATATGAGGTTATATTAATTTAATTGTTTTGTTGTTTGAATTTTCACCTTATTGATGAGAATTCAATTCCCGACTTTATAATGTCCTCCTCATTCTATTTTCCCTTCCCCTTATATTCAATAAAACAAATTAAGAAATGAAGACTTTGGCAACAAGGAAACATTAACAACAACATACCTAGTGAAATCTCACTAGGTGGCGTCTGAGGATAGTAGGATAGTCAAGGTCCTTTGGAGGAACCAATTTGTTGAAAAAGCTACTTGAGAAGCTGAATAGGACATGAAAAAGAAATATCCACAATTCTTTGAATCCGAAGAAAGTGCAGATCAAGGTACTAATTTTCTTCTTAGTGCTCTCTAAATTATGAATGAGCATGTTGTTTGTTTGCATTTGCTTGTTGGGTGTTTGAGTTTGATGTTGCACCCTAAGCCTAGTAAGAGTAATCTCACAACTAGAAAGAACTAGAAGGAAGTTTAAAATCTGGAAAATTATTTAAGTTAGAAAAAGTGAGTTCTTGGTCAACTTCAACCGGTTATAACTCCTAGATCAGGATGAGTTATGTGTAGTTCCAGATATGGTTGGAAAGCTCTTGGAATTATCTTTCCAACGCAGCCAAGTTTGCGCGATTACGAGTTCGTATCAGTGAGTTATACCCATTGGAAGTTGGACTGTTGGATTAAGCAAATGTCCAATCTGGAATTTTTAGGGGTATTTTTTCATTGCCCTATTATTTTAATCCGTTTTAGGAGTTTAACATGGGTCAAATCAGATTTAAGCCAGTTTTAGAATTAGGGATTTCACTCTAGGGCTAAGGAGAAAGAAGAAGAGAAAAGAAGAAGGAGAAAGAGGGCAAATTCATCAAGATCGATCAAGAAAGTTGGTGTTTTGCCAAGGATTTACTTCTATCAGGTATGTGAGGCTCTCATAACATTGGGATCGTTCTCCCACATGCCAAGCATATTAATTTTAGTTTCGATTCGACCTTAATGAGTTTGAATATTGATGATCTTGATATCTATTCTTGAATTCATATATTGTTCTTGAATTTGACTAAGTTGGGAAGTTTCTGAGTTCGTTACGTCGCATCATAGAGTCGTTTCGAGTTAGGTTCTTAGGTACATTTGATGGGTATCTGTGTCTAAAAGAAAATTGAGAAAAAAAATAGAGTTTGGGTGAATTGGGGTTGAAAAGCGAAGAAGAAATTTCGTCGGATGAAATTTGGCATTAGGGGCGCGTTGCGGAGCAGGTTCTTAGATTTGGAAATTTCTGTTTCGCGTCTCGGAATTGTCACTGAGCGTTCTGCCTCAAAAGACATTTTTGAAACCAAAATTGTATGCCTCTGCGTCGCGGACCCACCTTCGTGTTTTGATTTTCGGTTTTTTCTCATGTTTAGCTATCTAAAATCATTCCTAAACAACATGAGATCTTTCCAATCACAAATCTTAATCCTTGAATCCATAATTCAATTCAAGGATCAGTTATGAGTCAAGTTAAGAGAAGTCAAGAGTCAAGTAAAACAAGTTCATTTCAAGTTTTCATAAGTCTTTTACAAACGTTTTAACTTTGTTTTAAGACTTAAGTTTTGAAGTTGAGTAAAGAGTAAGAGCAAAGTTCATTTTCTTTAAAATGATATATGGGAACTAAGTATTTCCAAGAGTAAATGTTTTCACATTAAAGATGAGAGGAAACTGAGATTTCTAAAAGAGTTTTGAACAGACATAGGAACATTGATTCTAAGAGAGCTTTTAAGCTAAGTTTGAGTAATTATCTCAAACCAGAGAAGAAGTTGTTCTAAAAACATATGAGCTAAGAATATTTTGGGAGTAGTATTGAGCACCGATATGGGGACACGAGCTCATATTAACTCAAGCCCCCATCATGTAGCCATCATGGGCAGAAGGGTCATACTTTTTAGATGATTCCTTAGTGCTTTTCAGCATAGACTAGTGGATCCACTTAGTAGTTCATGTTTTATACCGATGGCAAGGTATAGGAGGGTCCTAGGCAACGTGAGGTAAGACGTTGTACCATCACTTAGGCTCATAGTGATAGTTGTCGGTTAGAGAATCTCCCACTGAAGTTATTTTACTTTTTATATGAAGTAAAGTTAAGTTTGTTATTGTTTTATCTTTAAACGAACTATGATTGTTTTCAGTTGTTTTATAAGCTACATATATATATCACATGTGTTTTAATGCTTTATATGGATTTAAGTTATTCAGGAGTTGAGAAGAGCCAAGGTAAGTGTTTCTTTCGTAATCTTTTTCAAGCCAATATATGTTAGCATTCCAATTCGCATACTCGTACATTCAATGTACTGATTCCAGTTGGCCTGCATCGTATTATGATGCAGACGAAGGTAAGAAGGATCAACATCCAGCGCCTCGTTGATCTAGCTTGAGCATTAAGAGTCTTTTGGTGAGCCTCCTTACATTCCGTAGGACTCTTTGTTCGCTTTCTAGTTTAGTTCATTAGAATGTTATGGGGTTTGTCCCAACATCCATCTCAGTTGTTTTAGAGGCATCATAGACAGTTCGTAGTTCAGTAGTCTTTACATTATCATTCTTATTGTTAAGACTTGGGTTGCCACTTTTGACCAAGTTGAATGTTTAACCTTTAAGCATTCTCAGTTATTTTAGTATTCAATTCAGTTAAGTGCTATTGATCTTTATTAATATGCACATTGTCTTCCGCTGAGTTAAATAAGCCAGACCAAGGGTACGCTTGGGGCCAGCAATGGTCTTCGAGTGCCAGTCCCGCCCAGGATGAAGGCTCGGGGTGTGACAATCATTGTTGTATATATATATTATTTAATTTTTGAAACTAACTACAGAATACTTCCAAATCCGATAATATTGAAGTCAATAAAATTCGCTTAGAGAAAATTAATTATCAAGATTGGGAAAAATCGCGACAATCATATTTATTTATAAATTTTAAATGATTACTCCTATTTATTTAATCTTACTTATAATTATATTATTTCTTAATCAAATATAAATTAAATGTTTCACATAAAATTAGTAGGAGAGAATGTATTTGTTTTAGTTGTAATTATG
>JAJONQ010019226.1:0-21587 GCA_036250385.1 Solanum microdontum
ACAGTATTGACTATTTGTAGTCTTCCTGCATAAGAGAGCTTCCTAGCATAAGCATTATTTACCCTCTCAGTAATCTTCTCCACTAATTGGTGACACTCCATCTTACCCCATTTCTTTGAGAATATTGGAAGCCCAAGATACCCAATAGGTAGAGTACCTAAAGAGTATCTTGTCATGTCTAGTATCTCCTCATTTAACTCATCAGTGATCCCAGCTAGAAAGATATTAGATTTTCCCACATTAGCCACTAATCCAGTGGTATCACTAAAGTGCTCCAAAGCTTCCCTGACTCTTTGAATGGACCATATATCCCCTTTGCAGAAAATCATCAGATCATCCGCAAATATTAAGTGAGTCATCCTTTGCTCCTTACACATGGGATGGAATTTGAAATCTGGAAGTTCACTCATCTTGCTAAGTGTCCGAGTGAAATATTCCATAACCAAAACAAACAACAGAGAAGAGATTGGATCTCCTTGCCTTATTCTCTATGTCCTGCAAAGTAGCCATGACCCTCTCCATTTATCCTTGCAGAGAACTTTGTAGAGGATATACACACCATAATCATTTGAATAAATGAACTAGGAAAACCATACCCCTCTAGTGCTTCTGTAACAAACTCCCAGCTAACCATGCCATATGCTTTTCTCAGGTCGATCTTCATCATACACCTTGGTGAAGTCTTCCTGTTATAGTGCCTCAATAGATCATGACATATCAATACATTGTATACTAGAGACCTCATTTTAACAAAAGCTGCTTGTTTATCATACACCAGGCTAGGCAGTACATTCTTCAATCTTTCACGTAATAGTTTAGAGATACATTTATATAGGACATTGCAACATGAAATGGGTCTAAACTGACTAGCCGGTTGTGGGGCTGGTGCTTTGGGAATTAAAGAGATCATTGTAGCATTTAATTGCTTCAAAAATTCTCCATTTCTAAAGAATTGAAATATTGTCTTTGGAACACCATTGCCCACCACTTTCCAAGCCTTTTTGTAGAAATCACTTCCATATCCATCTAGACAGGGGCTCTTATTACTGCCAATGCTAAAAATGGCTTTCTTGACATCATTTTCAGTATATTGATACGCTCAAACAACACCTCCCTAAAGAAGTATAAGCGATTGTTATCAAGTAAAGAACCCAACTTGTAGGTTGGGGTCGATCCCACGAGGAATATGATTTAAAATTAAACTTAATTTACGATTATATTCGTTTAGTCAACGTATTTCCGAGACAACTAAGTAAAGGGGGGATTTGTGAAACAAATGCTTGATTGTAGTTAAGTAACAAGTGAGTAGGATTCAAACTTTGTTGTTATCAAGATGAGAAAGTAACTAGGGTGTACATGTTCCCCATAAGCTCATAACGCGGTAATCCTAGTAATAGTAATCATTTCCTAGTGTATTACATGCAAAGTTATAAGTTAGGTATCTCTAATTCCTTGGTCCGGCAAATAGAGAATTTCACCCCGCACCTTGGTCCGACTACGTGTATAATTTACTAACCCTTACCTTTACCTCATATTAGACATCCCATCAATGTATGGATTAGTTTTCACCCTCGCACCAATTGACACTAGGCTATTAGATAGTATCACACTAAATCTATACTGATAATTCTTTTCTTATTAACTACCTCCTTGGTCCGGCAAGTAGCAACAAGCCGAGTTTTAACGTTTCCAACCGCTAAAAGGACTTCTAAATGAAAGAATTATCAATGCATACAATAACATTATTCAAGAATTACTTAGTTACTATTCATACTTTGTCATTCGCTTATGGTTCCCACAACCCTAGTTGTGGGTTTAGTTACCCATAATAGCAAGAACACAATTCATAGTTTTAGATGAAGAAATTATGAACTTACATAATGAATAGAAGAAACCAGAATCTCAACTTGAATTGCAAAGTCAAAATCTTTAAAATGAACTTAGGAAATAAATTTTTTCTAAAATTGCAAGTTAATCTCCAAAGCCAAAAACTAGAACAAAAGTAATAAAGTCTAACCCCCTAAAACGAGGTTTACATGCCCTTTATATAGAAAAACAAGTACCAACTAAAAGGAAACAAAATAAGGAAATAAAGTTTCAGGACGCGGCTTTGATCTACGACACTGACCTATGAACCGTGGACTGACCTACAGTCCGTAGGTCCCTTCCGTGATTTGGGACTTAGGCAATATTTCAACTCTTCAAATCTCCTCCTCTCAGTCGCAATTGACGGATCAACATGACGGACCGTGATTCAATCCACGGTCCATGGATCCTCATTTATGATTTCATACTTAGACTTTTGAAATCAGGTACTGGAACACCCTTCTCTGAATGGTTTGACGGAATTGCAGGACGGCCCGTAGGTCGACCTACGGTCCATAGTTTGAGGTCATGGTTCCACATTTGGTCAAGAATTCCTTGATTTCGTCTTCATGTTTTGCCTGCCCATCTACGATCACCATATACAGAACGTGAATGTACCTACGGTCCGTGAGTCACTTCCGTAGAAGTCCTTTTCTACACAATTCTTCAGTTGTGTTTCATACTTCCACGTCCGAACTTATTTCCTGCAAACATGATAAAAACACATTAATACCAATACAAAATGTCCATAGACACACACAACTCTGAAGTGAAATGTATTAAAAATACCGTAAACTCACGGTATATAACACCTTCAACTTAAATTCGTTGTTAGTCCTCAAGCGACGCACTAAGACTCTAAACGACACTTTTATAGAAGCAAGCATTCAAGCATAAACAATCACATGGCTCTTTATCCCGACTATCTTTTTGAGTGCAAATATTTTCTCTTAGACTCAACAAGCTAACTCATGCGGATCAAAATATGACAAAGATCGACCAATCAACACACAACATACACTGTTTTGCTATCACCAAGGTACCAACTTTCTGACAATGTAACTAGTGCCCTTACTTCAAACGAAATCCTTTTTTCACACAATGAATATGATTTTGAGTATAAGGATTCATTTAACACTCACGCTCAGAAGTAACTTAAAGTACAGTTAGTGTTCAATACCATAGGCTTGCCCTTATTTTCACTGCTTAGACTTTCCAAACTAGTTTCTAGGATCACTATAGGACTTTCTTGGCTTGTAACATAGGCTCATGGTTAGTTGTGGTACATTTGGGTACTCTTTAGGGACTTTCTGCCCTCTTTGACATTACATTAGGCTTTCTACCTCTTTTTGCCCTATTTTCGACATCCTACCTTTGTATCTTCATTCCCTTGATTCTTTTAAACCAAGGATGTGACTTTAGACTTTGTAGCCCTTTATTTTTCACTTTATTCTTTTTCTTGCATTTTATTCTTTTCTTTATTTTTCAACACTTTTCTTCGCCTTCTTTTGCTTTTTTGGCACAAAGTCACATCCTCTTCTCACTTTTCTTTTTCTCTTTTTCAACACCAAACTCTTTTCATACCCATTTTTTTTCGGTTGCCTCTTTCATAGCCACCTTCAACTTATGGATTTTCCATTAGTTGAGGTGCATAATACCTAATGTCGGATCAGGGCCAAGATTAAGGTCACTTTTTGCATTAGTCACCCTCAACTTAGGCTGTTTGGCTTAAGTCGAGGTGCACATGTCCAAGGAGGGACTGGGGCCAAAACAATAGATTATGAGAAGGTGAGTCAGGGGTTTAGAAAGAAATCATCTATTTTAGGCTCAAAGCCTTTGAATCAATGGGAACATTCATTTCATTTGGTTGGATTCTTTTAGGCATTTAGTAGAGTTATTAGAACAAGGACCTATGATCACTTCCTAGCCTCTAGAGTAGATTATCTTAGCAGGACTAACCGGGCAAGTTCTAGATTGACACAAAAACTATCTGAACAATCAACTATTCTCACACTCTTGGCACACCATTTCATTATCAGATTATCAGTTACCAGTTCAATTTAGCTTAAGTCATGTGGTAAAGTTGGTTCATTATCATGTCATACTAGGAGCCAACACATTCAACTCATTCAACTCATTCTAGCCTATAGATTTTAGCACATATCACAATTTTTAGATGTGTATCATTTTTTTCTAAAAAGACTATGCCATTATGCTTTATCCATTCACATGCTTCTACACATACAATCCTAACATGCCGGTTCAACAAAAATTAAACAGTCTCTTGGAGGAAAAGAACACAGGCAAGAAAACCCCAAAAGAGAATTATGAGTTGGGTTACTCAGACTTCACCCTATCACTCACAATCCATTTACCCCACCCCCAACAAAATATAGTGCAATTGTCCCTAATGCACAAGATAAAATAAAATAAAGAGTAATAGGTTGGGTGAAGCAAACGTGTGGCACATAGTGCCGAAGAACTATCACCTAGTAGGTAGGTTCAATTTCCCGGAGCCCGCTGGAACAACACTTGGACCACCATCAGTAGTGCCCACATCCTCTATCACAGCACCCTTAGTAGTGCTATCAACCACTCTAATCGCACCATCAGTGTGCTCACATCATCTTTCGCAATAGTCATGACCTCCATGCTGGGCATCGAACTCGAGGCTCCAAGAATACCCTCACGACCCTTTACTGGCGACTTCATCATCTATAATGGAAACTCTCATAACCTGCTCATTCTCCTAGCGCTCTCGCTTTATTGCTCTAGCATCCTCAGTAGTGTCAAAAATGCAACTGGAGCAGGGCCTCTTCCCACGAGCACGGGTGGGCTCGGGCTGTGCTATATCCTCACTAAATAGAGCCACAAGCACTGTATCATCAGCCAATGTAGTAGGTACAGAATCTGGCTCATCGGTGGGTGGGTCAAACATGGCATCTAGGTCGGCCCAGAGACTGTCCAACTCGGTTCGGATAGAGAAAATATTGGTGACGAGAGTTGGTCGCGCGATGACTCTCAACTTGAATGCATCTAGGCGCTTATGAACGGCCTAGACCTTCTGGTCCATCATGGTCTCCATCTTTCACTCCAATCTAGCCTCGGACTCTGCAACAGACTTCTGCATCCATAGTTTCACATGATGGAACAGCGTGGCCATCTGGGCATCCAATTTCTGAACTCGAGCCAAAGGCACAACAGCGGCTCCCGAAGGCGTGGTGGTTTTGGACGAGCTAGGGGCCGACTAGCAGCCTAATATGAGGAGGCCGGGGCATCATTAGTGTAGGCTAGAGGGGCAGGGTCATCACCCTGCATGTGCTCTACATCAGCTGCTAAATCTGCTCCCAATGGAGGTACATCAATCGGTGGCACTCTGCGTGGTGCCGCCACATTCACCTCATCCCGAACCAGGCTTATATCCAGGGTCCCTGTTGCCTGAATCAACTTGTCACAATGCCAGATCAACACTTTAGCATCCCTGCATAACTGAAAGATAATGCAAGGGAAATGGTAAGTAGTGGAGGCTTTGAAAGCCCTCTCATGAACCTCTGCAATGATCATGCGGGCAAAATCAATCTCGAACCCCGCAACCAATGTTGCTACCATAACCGCACAGTCCCAAGTGAGTGCATTATCAGCCTTCATGGGAGAAACCCGATTCCGTACCAACAACCAAAAATACTTAGCCACAAATGTGAAAGTGGCTTTTTTTATGCTTAAGCCGGGAGTGGTGACCCACTCAGCTCACTCACCGTCAGTAGCTATATAGCGCGCCAGTCAGTGTAGTACAATCTCCCTTTCTCGGCACTCTGCTGGAAGTCCCCGCCTTGCACGATGTCTCATCTGTAGTCAAACTCGACCATGTTGAGTGCCCAAGTCTGGCCAGGTCCGTAGAGGAACCGACGGATGGTGGTCTCAGATATATCCACAGAGAACCCGTGCACTAGTGTAGCCTTAAGTAGTGTTTGGGCTCTAGGCTTGGCATTTCGGTGAATAGAGCCTTGGAGAGTGGCAGCATAAGAAGCATAAAACTCCCTCATGATCTCCTCGTTATATGATCCTGGTTCTCGAGCCATCTACTCACACTTATGATGTTGAAAAAGCAGGTGGATGTCGGGTACAGTGTGTAGGCACCCCGTGAGAACTATGTGCTCCTCTGTGATAAGCTGGGTCATCTTTTCTTTTTCGTTCAACATTTTGGCATCCCGATAGATTTGCCATTGACCCTCGACGCACCATCTATTTGGTTGCCCAGCAACTGGAGTAGGGTCAGTATTTGGTGGGACTGGTACCCTCCCGAACTAGTGGCTTTATCAGACGATGCAGCCTCTCCATGTGAACTCGAGCCTGTTGTGGAGCCAGAAGTAAACCATGCAGTAAAGACGGACTCAGAACCGAAAATAGACCCAGTCGGTGACCCGATCAGTGTATCCTCCTCATCAGACTGGGAGGCAGTGACTACATCAGGAACCACCTGCTTGGATTGATTCTTAGTAACCCGGGGAGCTGTAGGTGATGTCCTCCCATTGGGGGGAACATATTCGGGGTATGTCTCAGCATCAGTATCCATGTTGATTAGCTGACGGGTTGGTGCCGTTGATTTGGACCTACCTTTGACGACTATAGCTTTCTTTGGGGCCATGGTACCTGTGGAGGAAGAATTAGTACTAATATAACCTAACAACAAACTCGAAACAATATTAGAACAAGAAACAAACTAGACAAAAAAATTAAAAAAAAATTTAGACAGTGGCTTTAGTGGCAACCTATGGTGGGTACCTATGGTCCGTGGATTCCCTCCATAGATCAAAAGTCATAAAAAGTTGGGCTCTGATGGGAACCACGGATGTGCAGAACGGTCCGTAGATTGACCTACGGACCGTAGTCCACCTCCGTGGTTCCACACTTAGTGGAATTTCTATGTGCTACTGACCACAGATTTGATCTACGGTCTGTAGACAGGGTCTCATGGATCAGGTATGTGCCAGGTATCAAACATGCTTCAAATTGAAACCAATTTTTACCAATTCAAACAATTTACCTTAGTCTAATCATGCATTTCAACACAATTTATACTAGTTCGTCATCCCAAGGGTTCCAATTGCTCAAATTTTAACGGGTATTGCATACAATACTAGGAACCCTAAGTCGAAACTTGCATTTAGACTCTTATTTTACTGATTATACACATTATAAAGACAATACAATCACAAACTATCGTCTCAAGGGTATTTCTAATTTAGCTAAGTATACACTTTCATACAACAACAACCCAAGGTCAAGATCCACATCCTGACTTTCGATAACAATAATGAACTGGAATTCAAAGTGAGGGGAAAGTCGATTACCTTACAAGCAAAGGAAATGGGTGATTGTGTGATGACTCTAGCCTCTAACAACTTCTAGCTCGCTTTTAGCACCGAACCCAGACGCCGAAACTTCTGGGAATTTGGGATGAAGGGATTTGAGAGATAGAGGAGTGAATTGGGAATATGGGAGGATGAATATGGAATGATTACTGGGGGAATGGTGGTAATATGGAGGGATTTTGGGATTTTGATAGGTTTATAAACGGTTGGGAGGAAAATATGGGAAGTGGGAAATGATTTGAAACGGGGGGATTTTATTTTTAAAAAGTTCGGGTCGGGTCAGGCAGCCTAGGGTTTGGACCCACGAGACCCCATCTACGGTCCGTGGGTCTACCTACGGTTCGTTGATGGGGTCCATAGGTCACTTAGAAAATTTAGGAATCATACCTAGGATCTACGGACACCGTTCATGGTCCGTGAAATAAACCACAGACCGTCGATAGGGTCTGTAAACCTCTGCACCAGACATTTTTCTACAGATTTTGCTTTTTGCCCCTGCACATGTAGCAACCATTAGACCTTTCTTTTTACATTTTCCTGACACTTTTTAGACACGGACCCTATGTTATATCTAGCCAACACTAAAACAAAAATAAAGCACATATCTAAAGGAATAGAGAAAAGTAACTAAACAATGAGAACTACTAAACCAAAAAGAAAATCCTATAGTTGGCTAGATTGTACCTCTTGGGTTGCCTCCCAAGCAGCGCTTGATTTAACATCGCGGCACGACGCAGGCTTCTTGATTACTCAGACTTCATCAAGATAGTAGGCCTCAACAACTTCTTGCACACTTTCCGCATTTTCCAGATAGATCTTAATCCTTTGCCCATTTACCTTGAACCTTGTTCCCTCACTGTTTTCAAGCTCCACCGCTCCATGTGGGAGCACTTGCGTGACTAAGGATGGCTCTTTCCACTTGGACTTGAGCTTGTCCGGAAACAAGCGCAACTTAGAGTTAGATAGAAGCACAAGATCACCCACAACAAATTCTCTCTTTTCAATCCTTTGATCATGATACTTCTTCATCTTCTCTTTGTACAAGGTTGAACTTTCATAAGCTCTTAGGCGAAACTCATTAAGCACATTCAAGTCACTCATTCTCTGATTCGATGCGGCGCCCTAATCCAAATTTAGCTTCTTTAGTGCCCACATAGCCTTATGTTCTAGCTCTACCGGCAAATGACAAGACTTCTCATATACAAGTTGGTAGGGGGACATACCTATGGGAGTCTTGAATGCGGTGCGATACACCCATAGAGCATCATCAAGCTTCCTTGACCATTCAATTCTATTAGCGTTCACACTCTTTGTCAAAATCTGCTTGATATCTCTATTAGACACTTTAACTTGCCCACTAGACTGCAGATGGTAAGGAGTGGCTACATTGTGGCAGACGCCATATTTCTTAAGTAAAGACTTCAACAACTTATTACAAAAGTGGGAACCTTCGTCACTAATAATTGCCCTAGGTGTACCAAATCTGGAGAAGATATTCTTTTTCAAAAATGCGGTGACACTCTTACCTTCATTGTTGGAAAGCGCAATTGCTTCCACCCACTTTGACACATAATCCACCACAATAAGAATATGATGCATCCCATGGGAACTCACAAATGGACCCATAAAATCAATGCCCCATACATCAAACAACTCTATCACCAATATATGATTCATATTGCCTTTTTGAAAGTCCTCATTTTCTTTGGCAACTGTCACAAGACTTGGCGAAATCATGAGCATCTTGGTGGATGGTAGGCCAGTAATACCCACACTGCAAAATTTTATGCGCAGTCTGAATACCACTATGATGCCCACCAACAGGCGATGAATGGTAACCCTCTAGTATACTCAACATCTCGACCTCGGGCACACAACGACAAATAATCCCATCAGCACAACTACGATACAAGTAAGGCTCATCCCAGAAGAACTTCTTCACATCATGCATAAACTTTTTCCTTTGGTGAAAAATCAAATCCGATGGCACTAGATCACTTGCCAAATAGTTAGCAACGTCTGGGAACCAAGGGATCAGATCATGAGAAACAACCAATACCTGTTCATCGGGAAAAACATCATTAATTTCAACCCTATCACCAAGCTTAAGAATAGCTTCTTTCTCTAATTTGGATAAGTGATCGGTAACATGATTTTCTATCCCTTTTCTATCTTTCACCACAAAGTCAAACTCTTGCAGCAACAATACCCATCTAATCAGCCTCGGTTTTGTATCATTTTTAGCCATCAAATACCTCAATGCAGAATGGTCAGTATGCATTATGACCTTAGTACCAAGCAAGTAGGATTAGAACTTTTTGAATGCGAAAACCACCGCAAGAAGCTCTTGTTCCGTCACTATATAGTTCTTTTGAGCCACATTTAGAGCTTTGCTAGCATAGCAAATAGGATGGAGAATCTTCTCTCGCCTCTGTCCCAATACCACACCAAGCGCCACTCCACTTGCATCACACATTACCTCAAACGGTTGCCCCCAATTCGGTGAAATAATGATAGGTGTCGAAACTAGCTTCTCCTTTAACTCTCCAAATGCTCTCAGACAAGCATCATCAAAATCAAACTTATACTCATTTTCGAGCAGTTTGCATAATGGATGTGCAATTTTGGAGAAATCATTAATGAACCTCCTATAGAACCCTGCATGCCCAGGAAAACTTCTAATTCCTTTTATAGAGATAGGTGGTGGAAGCTTTTCTATTACCTCAACTTTAGCTCTATCAACCTCAATATCCTTTTCAGAAATCCGATTACCCAAAACTATCCCTTCTTTCACCATGAAGTGGCACTTCTCCCAATTGAGCACAAGATTGGACTCTTTACACCTTTTAAGCACCTCAACCAAATGGTTCAGACAACGATCAAAAGAATCACCTACCACGGAGAAATCATCCATAAATACCTCAATAGTGTCCTCCACCATATCAGAAAATATCAACTTCATACATCACTGGAATGTCGCATGAGCATTACACAACCCAAATGGCATCCGTTTGAAGGCAAAAGTCTCATAAGGGCAAGTGAAAGTGGTATTCTCTTGCTCTTCCGGAGCTATGGAAATCTGATTGTAGCCCGAATAACCACCAAGAAAGCAGTATCAACCCTTACCAACAAGTCAATCCAACATTTGATCCATGAACGACATAGGGTAGTGGTCATTTTCTGTCCAAGCATTCAATTTTTGGTAATCCATGCAGACTCTCCATCCAGTCACGGGCCGTATCGGAGCAAGCTCGTTTCTCTCATTAGGTACCACAGTAATCCCACCTTTCTTGGGTACATACTGAATAAGACATACCCAACTACTATCTGCAATGGGATAAATAACTTCAGCATCCAACCACATGATGATTTCCTTCTTAACTACCTCTTGCATAGGCTGATTTAGTCTTCTCTGGTGCTCAGTACTAGGCTTGTGATCTGGCATGAGTTGAATTTTATGAGAACAAATACCAGGAGAAATCTCAATAATGTCTGTAACAGTCCACCCAATAGCTCGCTTGAACCTCTTCAACACGAAAACCAGTGCCTCAACTTGTGACACATTTAAATCTTCTGCAATGATGATCGGTAAAGTATCATCTCTCCGCAAGAATACATACCTCAAATGTGATGGTAGTGCCTTAATCTTCAATTTCGGTGCCTCCTCAACAGACGGTTTAGCAGGTGGTGAGTCGTGATTCTTCAAGTTTAACTCCAAGCTCTTTGGTTTTGAACGAAATTCAAACCTATCAAGTGCAGTGACCAATTCATCATAGTCTTCAATACTATCACTATCAAAGTTCATCATTACAGCTGCGAGTGCATCAACACCTAACCTTTTTTCAATAGGCACCTCAGAACCATTCTCTACCATATGTGTTACCATAGATACCGGTTTGAACTCAAAACTCTACTTCTTGGACCTAGAGATATTGAAAGTTACCTCTTCATTGTTCAATCGATACTTCATATGCCCTTTCTCCATTTCAACCAAGGCACGCCCAGTGGCTAAGAATGGTCTCCCCACGATGATGGGAACCTCAAAATCAACATCACAATCCAGTATCACAAAATTCGTTGGAAAGATAAAAGACTCTACTTTCACTAGTACATCTTGGAGCACATCAATGGGCTTCTTCACAGTTCTATCGGCCATAAGCAGTCGTATCGCAGTCGGTTTTGGAACCCCTAAACCCAACTTCTTGTAAATAGCCAATGACATTAGATTAATACTAGCACCCAAATCGCATAACGCCTTTGTAAAATGTAGCAGCCTGATGGTACAAGGAATCGTGAAGGCCCCAGGATCCTCGTTCTTTTGCACAAGGGACCTTGTAGCAATAACATTACAATGTTGCAACTTATCATCATTTTCAAAACTCACAGCCCGCATTTTAGTTACCAAGTCCTTCATAAACTTAACATAACCAAACATTTTCTCTAAAGCTTCTATCAATGGCACATTGATGGGAAGCGGCTTCAACATACTAATAAACCTGCGGTATTTACCTTCTTCAGCTTTTTCACTAACCTCTGTGGGAAAGGAGGTGGAGGTCTAGGTATGGGAACAACTTTCTGATTTATCTCCGCTTCCTTCTCTGTTGCATTCTCGGGCTCTTCATTTACCTCAATCACATCATTATCTTCACTAACCTCAACTTCAACCCTAGACGACATCGGTGGATCAATGGTATGCTTACCCTCTCGAGTAGTGACTGACATACGATGCCCATCATTTTTTGGATTTTGGATGGTGTTGCTAGGAAGTGTGCCAGGTTGATGTGGGTTTACTGTAGTAGACAACTGAGTCATATGTAGCTCAAGATGCTTGATCGACACTGCATGGGCATCACCCTTTTGACCAACACAAGACAAGTCATTTCGCATCTCCTTCACATTCTCATCAAACCTCTTCATTATCTTCTGCATCATATCCTCAATACGTGACATATTACCTCCAACTTTCCTATTATCAGATTCCCGATTTGAGGAAGGACCTAAGTCCCAACCCGATCATTTTTTGTTGCCATAGTTATTCCGATTGTAGTTGTTGTTGCGATTGTAGTTCCCATCCCGGACATAATGACCCTTACGGTGGTAGTTGTCATAGTTTCGACCTTGGTTTCCTTGAACTTAGCGCCAATTATCCGTATTGGAACCTTGGGAGTTGGCTCGAAAACCCCCCGTCTAATCATTCACCGCATAAGTATCCTCTTCATAGTAATACTCCTCAACTGGTGGTGGATTCCTAGTCAAATAATTCATAGCATTGACCTTTTCAGCACCTCTGCTCACATACTTCAACACCAACCCCAGTTCGGTCCTTATCTGAGCCATCTTTTCACGAATATCATCAGCAGATTGATTTGTTGTAGCTTGGACTGCAAAATTATTTCTCCCAGTATCTGACTTTCTAGTGCTCCAAGCTTTATTGTTTTGGGAAATTTTCTCCAGTTTCTCAGCTATCTGCTCAAAAGTGCACTTACCATATGAACCTCCAGCAATAGCATCAAGCACCACCTTACTATTGTCATCTTGACCTCGGTAGAAGTATTCCTTCAGCAATTCATCATCACTACGGTGATTTGGGACACCTCTTATGAAAGCAGTGAACCTGCCCCAAGAACTACTCACAGACTCTCTAGGTAGTGCTACAAAGTTATTGAGTTTATCTTTGTGGTTCAGCTTCTTTGACACAGGAAAGTATTTTGCCAAGAACACATCAGTCATTTGGTCCCATATGCAGATTGAGTTATAAGGAAGCTCAGTAAACCACACAGCAACATCGTCGGTCAATGATAGAGGGAATACTCACAATCCAATGACATCCATGTCTAAGTCCGATCGACCCACACAACTTTTGCAAACACTCATCAACTTGGCTATGTGCGCATATAGATCCTTTAATGCCAAACTTGAGAGCAAACCCCTCACTGTAAGCATCTGCATCAAACTACTAGTCACCACAAATATATGCCCCGGAGGTAGAGAGGGTAGAACAAGAGGTCCTTCAGATTCGGCGGCATTAAAGTTGATCCTATAGTTATCACGCAGCCTTGGTCCTGGTGGATACCCTCAATGCATCTCCTAGTAGATTTTCACCTTGAACATGATTGTTCTCATCACCAACCCTCGGAGGCTGCAACTCAACCTCATCACTTAAATCTCCTCCGATAGGATTGTCTGAGACTCTTTGGTTATTCATTTTTCACAAAGTTCTGTTCAATTCTGGATCATAAGGGATAAGTGGTTCATCTTGGCTCCGTGTACTTGGCATACACTAGAGTAAGAACCTGAGAGCAACAAAAACAAAAGAAAAAGTAAAATTAGGAAATATTTGACTAAAGTTGAATAATGTAGTTAAACTTAATCTAAAAGCCTTATTTCCCGGCAGCGACGCAAAAACTGATACGCTCAAATTACACCTCCCTAAAAAAGTATAAGCGATCGCTATCAAGTAAAGAACCCAACTTATAGGTTGGGGTCGATCCCACGAGGAATATAGTTTAGACTTAAACTTAACTTACGATTATATTAGTTTAGTCAACGTATTTCTGAGACAAGTAAGTAAAGGGGGGGATTTGTGAAACAAATAGTTGATTGTAGTTAAGTAACAAGTGAGCAGGATTCAAACTTTGTTGTTATCAAGATGAGAAAGTAATTAGGGTGTATGTGTTCCCCATAAGCTTATAACGCAGTAATCCTGGTATAGTAATCATTTCCTAGTCTATTACATGCAAAGTGATAACTTAGGTATCTCTAATTCCTTGGTCCGGCAATTAGAGAATTTCACCCCGCACCTTGGTCCGGCTACGTGTATAATTTATTAACCCTTACATTTACCTCATATTAGACATCACATCAATGTATGGATTAGTTTTCACCCTCACACCTATTGACACTAGGCTATTAGATAGTATCACACTAAATCTATGTTGATAATTCTTTTCTTAGTAACTACCTCGTTGGTCCGGCAAGTAGCAACAAGGCGAGTTTTAACGTTTGCAACTGCTAAAAAGACTTTTAAACGAAATAATTATCAATGCATGCAATAACACTATTCAAGAATTACTTAGTTACTATTCATACTTTGTTATTCGCTCATGGTTACCACAATCCTAGTTGTGGGTTTAGTTACCCATAAAAGCAAGAACACAATTCATAGTTTTAGATGAAGAAATCATGAACTTACGTAATGAATAGAAGAAACCCAAAATCTCAACTTGAATTGCAAAGTTAAAATCTTCAAAACGAACTTCAGAAATCAAAAATTGTTAAAATTGCAAGTTAATCTCCAAAGACAAAAACTAGAACAAAAGTAATAAAGTCTAAACCCCTAAAACGAGGTTTACATGCCATGTATATAGAAAAACAAGTCCCAACTAAAAAGGAAATGAAATAAGGAAATAAAGTTTCAAGACGCGACTTTGATCTACAACACTGACCTGCGGACCGTGAACTAACCTACGGTCCGTAGGTCCCTTCCGTGATTTGGGACTTAGGCAATATTTCAACCCTTCAAATCTCCTCCTCTAAGTTACAATTGACGGATCAGCATGATGGACCGTGATTCAATCCACGGTCCGTGGATCCTTCTCTGTGGTTTCGTACTTAGACTTTTGAAATCAGGTACTGGAACACTCTTCTTTGAATGGTTTGATGGAATTGCAGGACGGCCCGTAGGTCAACCTACGATCTGTAGTTTGAGGTCGTGGTTTCACACTTGGTCAAGAATTCCCTGATTTTTTTTTCATATTTTGCATGTCCATCTACGATCACCATCTACAGAACATGAATGGACCTACAATCCGTGAGTCACTTCTATAGAAGCCATTTTCTACACAATTCTTCAGTTATGCTCATACTTCCACGTCCGAACTTATTTCCTACAAACATGATAAAAACACATTAATACCAAAACAAAATGGCCCTAGACACACATAACTCTTAAGTAAAATGTATTAAAAATACCGTAAACTTATGGTATATCATATATTCATTTATCAACTCAACCTGCTGAATGAATGTTAATGTATGGCCATATCTCAGGAAATTCCTCAAAGCCTTTCTCATGTTGATCTTCTTGGTACCTAGAAATTCTTGGTAAAATGCCACAAATACTTTAGTTATGCATTCAGGTTTAGTTTGAAGCACTCATATGCTATCTTTCACTTGCATAATGGCCTGCTGCAACTTCTTGTGCTTGATCACAGAAAAGAAGTATCTAGAATTATCATCCCCTAATTGAATCTAAGTTACTTTGCTCCTCTGTTGTAGATACATCTCTGCTAGATTTGAATATTTTTTGAATTTTTTATATTGCGCCTTTTTCTTTTGTTGTAGATTACTATCCATGGGTTAGCACGTAGAGCAGACTGTGCTGAATCCAATGCATCTCTATCTTTATCTGCCTTTGCCACTATTTTTCGAAAGTGTTGCTTATTCAATTTCCTTAGCTCCACCTTCAAACATTTTTTGCTGCTTTACCAACTGGAACATTTTACATCCACTAACAGAAACTACCCAGATTGCTTTTACTATTTCCATAAACTTTGGGTAACTGGACCATACATTACAGTATTGAAATTGTCTTGACCTTCTGTTACCATTAATTCTCTCTAGCTTCGCTGGACAATGATCACTTATTCCCTCATTGACAAAAGTAGCACTATAATCTGGCATCTTGTTCAACCATATTGTATTTACAAACACAAGTCAATCTTTGAAAAAATCCTATTACTTCCTTGCTTATCACTCCATGTGTACCTACTCCCATGTGGAGGGAGTTCTATAAGTCCACATTTTGCAAAACATGTCTGCATGTCTAGTACTTCGACCATCGGAACATGATTCCCACCACATCTATCATCCATATTGAGAATTGAGTTAAAATCCCCCATTATGAGCCATGGATCGTTACAATCCATATTCACCCTCTCCAGATACCTCCACAAATCCTTCCTATCCTCACTGGTTTACAAAGCATATACCACTGTTAGAATGAATGGAATTCTTACTCCATTATGTATTACCCAACTAGTTACTGCTTGAGCACTACTACTTTTTTCCACTACTTGGAACACATCCGGCTTCCAAGTGAGCCAAATTCTTCCATTGTAGTGATGTTGTAAGTTTGTGATAAATTCCCAGCCCCCAAACAATTTCCTTGCAATTTGCTTGATCTTCCTAGCTATTATTTTTGTTTCAACCAGCCCAATTAGTCCTATCCTCTCTTTATTGCAAAGGATATTAACCTCATTTTTCTTATTAGGGCCATTGATACCCCTAATGTTCCAGCATATCATGTTATCCATTCCTAATAATAGGGATATTACTGCCTCCCATATTTCTGGATTGACTTATCACTCCCTTTGTGATTATTGATTATTGGTTCAAAACTTGGAATGTGTTCTTAACCATCCCCATCTGCCTTTGCTTGTAGTGTTCTTGTTGTACATTATTTGGTCTTTGTGTCCTTGTTGGCATAATTCATTCTAGTGTATCCCAACAATTAATGGGTATTTCATAGAAATGCTCCCCTTTCCTATTTGTCATAGTGATGGTATATCGAAATAAAAATCTAAATAGCCTTAAAAGAGGATAATTGTAACACTCTAAAGTTTTCTAAATTAGAATTTGAATCATTCTTGATTTGCGTATAAGGTCATAACGAGTAATTTCTTAAATTTTACTCAAGTGTTAAAATCATGAATTATTTAGTGTGGGAATGGTTTTGGATATGAATTAAGGTCACTAAAATCCTCTAGCACATTATTAAGTTGAAAGTTTCCTTACCAATTAAGTTTTGATATAAGATTCTACGTAGATCAACTTAAAACGATCATATCTCTCAGCGCATAATGATTTAGATGGCTCATGACCTATCAAATTGAAGGTCTATGAGTCCTCTTTCCTACGCCACCAAGTTTGTCTCATTTCGAGTTTGGAGTAAAAAGTTATCCCATTTTAGTGAAGCCCTATCAGGTAGTCAAAGTTCTACAGATGACAACTATGATAGGTGGAATGTTCCACAAACCGTAGAGCCATCTGTGAAGGCTTGCAGTAAATTTTTTCAACAACCTCCTACACGCGTTCCAGGGTTATTTTGGTACTTTCGCAAGATTTTAACCTCTTTTAAGTCATTTTTTAGTGTTTTAACTGAGTATTTCATTTAACTAACTAGTTTTTCTCTCATAATCATCAATCTAAACATTCAAGTCTCCAAAATTTCTATCAAAACTCACCTAGGGTTCCTCTTCTCTATCAAGAACCCTAAAACTTTCATGTCAGAAATTCAAGATACAAAGAGAAACTTTCCATCCAAAGTTTTCCCAAGTTCTTCCACTCTAAGAACTTCATAAAAGAGTTTTTTTTTCTCTCAAGATCAAGCCCCAAGATTTCCAAGATCAAAGATTTCCTCAAAGAAATCCAATGTTCCTCCTCAAGCTCAAGATAAATTAAGTTCTTCTGCAAGAACTTTCTTTTTCCAGGTATGTAAGGCTACTCATAGAGATGAGTTGAGTTCGTTCTCACGCCCTACATCTACTTTCTATTAGTAAAGAATAATCTAAGATTGCATCCTTAGTTTTGATAATTCTTGAGATGAGTTTCGTTGTTGAGTTCTGAATTCTATTTTTGATTATTGAGTTGCTATACCTTGCATTAAGATTCTTGAGTTGATTGTTCATGACTATTTTTCAGCATGAACTCTATTATTGAGAATCTTTTTAACCAAACTTTTCCGTCTTAAATTGATTTTGAGAAAGTAAAGACGTGTTTTGAGTAGAGTTTAAGGAATATTTTCAGTAAAGTATGAGGGGACAAATTCCCAAATATGACATTTTTAAATTGAGAAAGAGAACCTTGATTTTCATAAAGAGTTAGAAGAGTTTTCAGAGATAGTTCAGAGAGTCACCTCTTTTAAGAGGATATTTTGAGCAATTGCCTCAATTGAGAAAGAGTATGTTTTATATATTTGAGCATGAGTATATATTTATTGAGAATAGTATTGAGCATCAATATGAGGATAAGTTCAGGCAACTCACGTTCCTCATAAATCATGTAGCCAACATGGGTAAAAGATCATACTTTTTAGACGACTCCTAACTGGTTTTGAGCAGAGCTTTATTGGATCCACTTAGTTGAGATGTTTATAGGACAGTTTTGGCAGCGTGAGCAAGACGTTGTATCATCACGATGCTCATATTGATGACTATGGATTAGAGAATCTCTCAAATAAAGTTAAAAGTGTATTTTTATCATATCACTTAATATGTTGAGTTCAGAGATGGGTAAGTATTTTGTAAAGTTTAAATGATTTCACTCTTTTATTTCTTTACATTCAGTAGAGTATATATTTATATCTATTGCAGTCCTTTCTTTCAGTCATTTCGCTCCGGCTATATTACATACTCATACATTCAATGTATTGATGTCATTTGACCTGCATCTTTTTGTGATGTAGATTCAGGTAATTAGGATCTTCAACATGAGTTTTATTGAGATCATTTCATCCACTCGTTAGCTTTTGAGTGAGCCCTCTTTGCTTCAAAGGACTCCAGTTTTTGTGAGTTGTTAGTAGTAGCCTTTTGAGGTGTTGTGGGTCTTGTCCCGACACTCATCTTTATACAATAGATGGTTCATAGATAAACAGTTTTGGAAAGTCTTTCAGTTTCAGATATTTTATTTAAAACTTAAGTTTTCTACTTAGTATTCAGATAGTTTTGAGATTTAGTAAACGGTTTATTAAGCATTTCTTTTCAGTTTGATGTTTGTGTATGCTTGAGTTAGTCTTCCGCTTATAATCAACTAGGATCAGGGTTCGCTTGGGGACTAACAATGATTCTCGAGTGCCAGCCACATCCCAGGACTATGCTCGGGTTGCGACAATAATATAATCCAAGATGCTCCAAGCTGGAAATTACTTAATGGTCTGTTTTTATTTGCAAGAAGAGAACTTACATATGTTACAACCTTGTTCAACTGCTTCCTCAATTTCTCACATGCCTCTGATCTTTTGACAAATTTCAGCGATTTCTTAAGATTAGACTGTATAACTAGCTAAGTATACTAATTTAGATAGTTAGCTAGTGATTTCACTATGCTATATGGTGTTCTAATGAACTTTATTGGTGATTGATTAAAAAATAAGTTAGTTATAAAAACAAATTAAAAAATAATAATATATAATATCTAAAAAAACCATATGGCCCTTTCCATAAAGTGTACTTTATGAGTAATTCCATTTAGCTAATTCATGTACATATTCAGATTTTATGTTAGTGGTGCTTAATAAATACTCCCTTCGTTTCAAAAAGAATAACATCTTTTCCTTTTTAATTTATTTAAAAAAGAATGACCTCTTTCTTTTTTTGGTAACATTTTAATTTCAGGTTTCCACGTGGCATGTTTAAGGCCACAAAATTAAAGGGCAATTTTGTACATTTGACATAACTTTAATTTAAGACCACAAGATTCAAAAGTCTTCTTTATTTACTTAAATTTCATGTCAAGTCAAATCAGGTCATTCTTTGTGAAACGGAAGGAGTAATAAAATATTAATATACCACTAGTCCTTTGTCACAATAATTACAGATCTAAATTATATATTAATGTTACTTTAAACTTTTTTTATTATAAAGGAAAATTTCTGGTTGACTATTTATCCTAGAAGTACTATTTTTTATTCATGTGATTTATTTTTAAAAAAAGTTTTTCGCTCTTTTCCACCTGTCACAGGCTTCTTAAAATCACAGGTTAATTACCAAATAAAGATTAAAAAAATAAATTGGGTTAATTGGAAATTGAATTTTAAATGTTATGCAAAATTACAGATTTCTGATTTGTTTTTTCAGATGTGTCCACACATTAATTTTACAATTAAACATATATATATAGATATCCATTTAGCATTATTGGCAAACATCATATTGAATCCCACTTCCTGCCCTTTTTTTTAAGTGAGGGTTTGATTCCCCACTTTTTTTTAAGTGAGGTTAGATTTCTTACATTATAATTTTCTATGTCATCTGGTATGTTGCAGTATATATATCAGGTTCATATGGAGCATGCTCCACCTCACTGAGCGTGATACCGATCTCTTTTACATAGAAGCAAATTTAGGATTTTTTGAATTATAAGACAGTGACCTCAAATGTTAGTAACTATGTTCTAAGTTTAATTAATATATACATTTTGTATATTTATTAATACAAAGTAACAAATATAAGATCTAGACAAAGACTATCGAGTTTTTTCGAACTCGTCTCATCCTGTCATAATCGACTTATTTCTGTCTTACATCTTTCTTGTAGTACTACTCTCTTTAAAAGAAAGTGCTTTAGCTTTTATTTCAATTTAATACAATACAAGGAAAGGAAAAAGGTCTATTGGTGCTTTTGTTTTAAAAAGCCCTCGGAATGCTCTGCCTGGGTCCTTTTGACTTCCGCATAGAATGGGGATTCTTCTCTGTCCCCACACAAGCTTTCCAAGAGGGCAGCTTGAGCAATCAAAGCTATGCCCTCTTCCACTGCTGACTATAAACAATTGACAGCTAATGATTTCTACTTTACTAAGCCAGTTCGGTAAGTCATACGATTGTTTGTTAGCACACGTATAAAAATCTTCATTATAGAATGTGTAATTTGATTGTATATCACAACTGATAAACACCGAAAGGATTCTAAATTGCAGAACCAATAGGTTTTCTATGTAAATGATTTTGTACCTACGATTCAAAATTTCCTTGTCAAGTTACATGAAACAGAATTTTAAAAGTCCACAGAAATATTATTGCTAATTCACAAGAGTGAAAAGTAAAAATATTCCGACAAAAAAAACATTTCTCAATAATATCATCACGACTCTCGAAATCATGTGAAATAGCAATTATCAAACCATATATTCCGCTACGAAAGATTTATGCAGACAACTGCCTCGCACGACCAGAAAGAAAGGCACATAATCTTGACATACCATGATTTTATTTATATTTATAATAAAACATACATATATATATATATATATATATATATCAAAATTATAACACTTAGCAAAGTTATCAGATAATATTTAATTTAACAAGTGCTTTTCCACCCAAATTAAATAAGCTCCTATCACTAAATTTACCAGCCAAGCCTATATTTTTCTTCTTTATTATGCTTATCCAATATAAAAAATAATAAAAAAACTCATTTATTAAATTTGAAACGTATGAGTCCAATTAAAAAAGAGTAAAACATGAACTAACTATTTATAACTTAGCGAGAAATTTTATTAACTCAGTTGATTCTATCTTTTTAATAAGAGTTGAATTTCCCATCTTCTGAAAAAAAAAAAAAAAAAAGAGAG
>JAJONQ010019227.1:0-14339 GCA_036250385.1 Solanum microdontum
AAATAAAATATAAATATTATGAAACGAATGTACCAAACGTCTGCGTTAATAGCAGACATTATAACCGATTCTTGAAGCTTGTAGTTTGTTGTAACTTGAAATTTGGAACTCCAATACTTGATAGCAAATATGAGAATTATATATGTTATGATATAATATGAAAATTTAGAATTGAAATATATGTATTATGATATAATATGAGACTTAAATGGAATAAAAAATTGAGACTTAAGATTGAGAGGATATAGAAAATAGATGATAGAATAGATGATTTTGTAAGAAATAATAAGGGATAGAGGGGTATTTATAATATTAAAAATGGGTTAAAGTGTATTTATGATAATTTGAGGGTTTAAATTAAAGTATTAAAGTAGGGGGTGTTGGGGAAGTGAAAAAGGTGAATAAATCCATTTGGGGGGCCCACTAGCTGTTGACCCAATGGTCCCCAACGGATATAATTCAAAAAATAAAATAAAATAGGGGATCCCACAAAACTGGCCGGTTCAGCCGAGCTGGGTCGACCGGGACCAAAGGGTGAACCGGCCCCTAACTGGTCCCCTATCCCGAATCCCTCCCAACCCGCAAAAGTGACGGGATCGGGTCCAGCAAGCCGGTTCTCGAACCGGTCGCGGGCTGGGGTGGGCCGACCTGGTCCCCCTGCCAGTCCTAGTCTCATCTGCATCAACAGGCTAAAAAAAATAAAAAGATGGTATTCAATACAACTAACTCTTGTAGAGTTTCTGCAAAGATCCTATCCTGAGTCTTTAGAAATGCACAATTTTACGAGGTTGATTGGTGAATACATAACTACCAAAGCAGAAAACTATTTTGTACAAAAATTAATAGGACTACTGGCCTTGCTAAAAAAGAGACACGACGAATCATTATTGTATCATGCCACATATTCCAGCCATCATGTAGTTCTAGTACTAAAAATCTTTACTTAGGCTTTCAATCATGTTCTTGTACCACTCTCATGTTAGAAACTATGTTATATAAAGTATGGTTTTGTGCAGATGTTAAAATAAAAAAAAACATTCACATGTTTGAACCGGCTATTCCACAGTCAATCAAGAGAAACATAGAGAATCTGAGCTATCACGAGACTAAACAACTATAGCCACCTTAGTACAATCAAGAACTAAATTCATACTTTGATATGATCAATCAGAACCTGGGCATGTACTTTTATTTACATTAAGGCAACTCAGGCAGAAATCGCATAGAAGTACACTATTACTAAACTGATCAGAACTGATTGTAATAAAAGAAGTACTAAGAATATTTACTTCTTACTGGTGGTTGAGGAGCAAAATAGTAGCTAATTCTTCAGGAATCCCTCCTTCCTTAGATATCATGTAAATCTTCAACACAATCAAGGTTTCTTCAACTTGGGACTCCAAACGCGTGACCTTTTGATGCAAATATGTAGAAGTTGCAGATGATTCACCATAGCTTGATGAAGAAATGCTCAGCTCGCTAAGTCGTTGCTTTGTATTCAAGAATGTGTTTGATGGAGCTGCTCCCATACCCATACATATTACCCTCCTAGAGTGTTCTGCTCCTAATATCTTACCAACAATATCTTCTGGGAAAACTTCAGACTCATTAGTGTTACAATGAGTCATATGTGACTCAATTTGTTCCTATGATCATATCAATATCAATAGTAAGTATAAAATAGTAATAGATGCAGAATATTATACAATAAAAATGAAATTAATATTAAAAAATGCATCGATGCCATACTTACCCCTATAGTTCGAGCCTCAACATTCACAAATGATCCGTTCTTTCTCTTATGAGTTTCAATAAACATTTTTCCACGACTAGGAGAGTTACCAGTTTCTAGAAACTAAGAAAGAAATGTATTATAAATGTTATCCAAAAATAGTTTAGTTAAAGACAAATCAGAACTATTAAATTAATGCGCATACTGTCTCATAACGTCTTCTCGAGTTAGCCTTTGAACCACCAGTGTGTGTGGCATTTTTTTCTTCCTCTGGATTTCCTTATTTCTTTTACAAAGCTCCTATCAACAAAAACAATGACAACTCAAAATGTTCATCTTTATATAATTATGATGAAACAAAACTTATTAACATAATCTGAATCTTACCATTGTTGATGGTTTCATATGGTAAGCAACAAAACTAGCCCATTGATCTTTATTTATACCAGATGACACATTACTAATGATCTCATTTTTGCTTCTTCTAGGGTCAAAATATTCATTCCATAATCTTTTTCTATGTGTAGCCCACTTTTTTGAAATGCTACTATTGCAATATCTGTATGCAATGGACTCAGATACTCGAAAAAGATATCGAGGCTTCAAATAAAAAATAGAAGGTAGTTTTCTCATGTATTCTAAAATCTTTCGAAAAGTATATATATATATATATTATATATATATATATATATATAAATATGTAAGAACACTTGTACCTTCAATATTGTTTCAAAGCAGTCTTCCATGTACTTCTTAGGCATGCCTGATTGCCCTGACCACCTCCCAAAACTAATTGGGAACAAATTACAATCAATTGCCAATGATCCACAATATCCAGCGAGCAGTCCATGTGCATCACCATATGCTGAGTTGTATGCGTCAAAGTCCACAATGATGTGCTATCCAAAAGTTAGATTATTAACCTCATTAACCTTGACATTAATATGCTTGATAGCGTTTTCTGAATCTTTAACAAGAAAATTAGTTACTTAACCAAAAAACAAAAAAAAAGATACTCATAAGTTGAACTAAAAATGACATAAGAAATATATACCTTTAGCCTCTACTCTCCAATATCGTGCAGATGGACGTGAGTGCAGAGATGCTGCACTTGAATTAGAAGGCACAATTGGAGCTTGTTCTTGCTGCGGGAGAATTGGAGTTTGTTCTTGTTGTGGGACTCCATCGGCTTGTAAGGGATTTGTTGAAGCAACTGGGCGGTCATGTGCCACTGGAGTAGCTGATGATGAAGCATGTCCATTAGCTGAATTTAGTGGATTCTTAAAACATTTAATCTTTGGCATGGCTGCATATTCTTAAAAACAGAAAGGTGAATCAAATATGAGATGAAACGGTAATATCATGTAATTGACAAAGGGAATCTGTTTAATACCACTCGAATACACAGAAAATCAAAAAATTACGCGATGTCACAATATCAATAAAGCGTGGCAGTAAATGAAAATCCCAATATAAATAAAAAAACGTGTGCCCAACAATCATATTGATGAAAACAAAATGTAAACTTCGAAGAAATTTAGGAGAAGTAAAATAAAACTGACCTAATGCTATCATCTGATTCCATCTCTCCAAAATGGATTATAGGGTAATTTATAGCTCTCGGAAGGGAAGTTTTGTCACCAATAAAAGTGGAGAATAGGGGAAAGTGGGAAGATTGAGGGGAAGGTGGGAAGATGGAGGGAAAGGTTCAGAAAATGGCGTTGGTGGAAATATGGAGGGAATAAAAGTAGGAGTTACTAGGTTAAAAGCAAGGGAAACAAAAAAACACTACGTAAATTTTGTTTTAACTTTTCCCTCTCTTTAATTTTTATCATCACTATTATTTAAATAGGAGCACATTTAAAAATAGAAAAAAAAATTGTTGGTAAGACATACTTAAGCACAATTCATTTATCTACTGAAGAAGTAATAAAGAAATTAAAGTAAAGACAAAACAAATGCAAAATAACAATTTAATATATAGAAAATTTATCAAAATTTATAAATTCATCTAAAATTCAGAACAACAAAAAATCATAAATTTGATAAATGTAGCAAAATTATAATTATCAAATTATTTATTTGAAGAAAGTGTTCTAAAAGCTTTTTTGGTTCTTGATAGGAGTTTTCCTATGAGCGGGACACTAAAAAAATTTTCCAAGGTGAATTTTAGTTCTATAATGCATATGCCTTAAACCTTTGATTGTGCAATCGAAAAATGTCTAAGGATTAACAGTAGCCCATGGCTCGCTTAAACAATAAAATTTCTTGATTATTTACTCGTGAAATTTCTTAATTATTTACTTTTTGGAAGGTAAAGTTAGGGGTACTAATCTAGTGATTCAGTTTGATTTTTCTACTTAACTATTTGACTTATCAATTATCGCTCTTATAAGTGTTAAACCTCTATCAAACCAGTAAGAATACCAGTTGATTCATTATGGTTTAATTGTTATCCATCGATTAGCAGTTGAGTTAATTGTTAATCAATTTATTTAATATAAAAATTGAAAAAAAAAAGAAGTAGCTTCTATATACTTCACTAGTACTAGTGACTTTTCGTCCACCAACCTGAATCCATCGGATGCCATTGTCATTGTCGGTCGCGCAGCCGGCGCGTCGCAAGATAATGTCCAGTAAAATAAGCGCAACTTTTTACTCCAAACTTCAATTGATGCAAACTTAGTAGCGTTGGAAAGAAAACTTATAGACCTTTGATTTGACAGGTTATGAGCCGCGTAACTCTTTATATTCTAAGAGATATGATTATTTGAAGTTCACCATTGCATAAACTAATGCGAAAAACTTAGCCGGTAGAAAGACTTTGACTTGACTTAGTGTTAGAGGTCCCTTATCACCTTAAATCACTTTTGATACCCTTTCTACACTTGGTAAAGAACCTAAAAACAGATGACCAAGTAATACATCACTCGGTTAAAGTTCATATACTTAAGACAAATGATTCGGATTAGAGGAGTAATTTCTTTTTGGGGTATTACACGAACTTATTCTCATTCAGACTCTTTTAAAGACACTTTTATTTTTAGAAAAAAATTATGCTCCATATTTATTCTTCAAAAAAATAATAATTCAAGCCTCTCTCATTCTCCAACTTTTTTAGTTATCTAAATTATTTCCCATATAATTTTTTTTTCTTGCTACTTGTTTATATTTATTGTAAAAACATTATTTGACTAAAATGCAAAGCAACTTCATAAATGTGTGTTGTTGAAATCGGACGATGATGCCTTTATAAATTTGTTTAAAATCATTTGAATGTTTCATGTACATTATTTATTTTAGAAAAGAGTACATGAGCAAACACATTATAGAACATCGAGTTGTTCACCTATTTATTTAAGATTAATTTGTGTTAAAAAAATTAAAAAAAGATGACTAAATTTTTTTATTTTTATTAATTAGTGAAAAATGTCTGAAATATATCTGAACTTTGACCGAAATTACTGTAACAATACCGAACTTTAGAAAGGACCTTTTATCCCCCTACACTATTTAATAGTGTACGTGGACATCATAAATATTGCTTCATTATAAATAATAATGTGTCCATGTGGGCACATATATACCTTTAAACTATACTATTAATTAGTGCAGGGGTAAAAGGTCCTCCATAAAGTTTTGTATCATAACAACAATTTCGGCCAAACTTGGAGTATTTTTCAAACCATTTTCCTTTTTTATTATAATTTTTATATATAGTCATGTAGTTCCATTTCATTTTTATCAAACTTAAAAAAATTATTTATACTTCACATATCTTAACGTTTATCAAAAAATGATTTTTTTTCTAATATTTTATTAATGTAATGCTTAACTACTTTTTTATTTGAATTATAATTTTATTTTGTATATATTAATAATAAATTTTATACATTCAAATATTTAAAAAGCAAACAATCTTAATCATTTAGTGTTCAGATTTACATACAAGATCTTAATCATTCAGATGTGCATTAAGATTTAGATGTCTTAATCTTAATGAATACAAATGAGGCTAAAGTGTTAAAATTATTATGAATGCTTAATGATTTCATAAAAAGTGCAAAATAGGATCTAAATGTGTGACTACATGATTGTTGATTGCTTAGGGTCGAATTTGTTAAAATATTATTTCATATAGTGATAATATTATATAAAATATACATTTTATGTCGATTTGAAATCGCCGTAATACAAATTACATAAGCCATTATCAAGTGCAAAAAAATTATGATTGTTAAGTATAAACTGCCGTTATGTGTGAAATAAATCGCTAGGCTCGTTTTGTTCTTTTGTAGTGCAAAAGCCCCCACAAAAATATCATCATAACAAGAATAATTTTGGGGAGGTTGAAACACATGCTACAATTGAATTTATAGTGGGGGTGTTTTACAACCTCCACAATTAAACCGCCATAAAAAGAATTATTTTGTGGAGGTTGGCACAAACACCACAAATTGAATTTATAGAGGAGGTCTTTTGCAACCTCCACACTAAAACCGCCATAAAATGAATTATTTTGCAGAGATTAGCACACATGCCACAAATTGAATGTGTAGTAGGGGTTTGTTATGACCCCTATAAATTAACCGCCACAATGTGTAGTAGGGGTTTGTCTTAAACTGATTTTCCTAGGAAAGCAAAAAAAGAGTTTTGAGATTGAGTTTGAAACATGAGTATTCCCAAATGTATCACTTTTTCCATTGAGGAAAGAGAAATTTTGATTTCTGAATGAGTTAATGAGAACAAAGATATTTCAAAGCAGTTACATATTTTAAGATGATAATTTGAGAAATCACCTCAAATTGAGAAATTATATGTTTTATACATCTGAGCAGGAGTATATATTTATTGAGAGTAATATTGAGCATCGATATGAGGAAAAGTTCAGACAACTCACATTCTTCATAAACCATGTATCCAACATGGTAAAAGATCATACTTTTTAGATGACTCCTTACTATTTTTGAGCAGAGAGTTAGTGGATCCACTTAGTTGAGATGTTCTATATTCCGGCAAAGTATAACACAGTTTTGGCAGCTTGGGCGAGGCGTTGTATCATCACGCTGCTCATAGTGATGGTTGCCGGCCAGAGAATCTCCTAAATAGAGTGAAAAGTGTATTTTATCATATCATTTAATATGTTGAGTTCAGAGATGAGTAAGTATTTGTAAATTTTAAATGGTTTCACTCTTTTATTTATTTACATTCAGTTGAGTATCTTGCTTAAGCTTCTTCGATTTTGTTATTTATTTTCCTTAGCTATATTAGATACTTGTAAATTCAATATATTGATGACCTTGACTTACATCTTTTCATGATGAAGATATAGGTGTTCACGATCATCAACATGCGCTCATTTACACCACTTTTCACTTCTTGCTAGCTTTGGTGAACCTTTCTTGCATTTCAGAGGAGTTAACTCTTGTCTTAAGGTTTAGTAGTTTTGAGGTGTCGTGAGTCTTGTACTGACATCCATATTGAACTATAGAGGCTTGATAGATAGTAAGTGTTGAGTTTCTTTCAGTATTTCCTTTGAACTATTTTGGAAAACTATAATTGTTTCCAAAGTATTTTAGACAATTAGTAGTATACTATTTTGAGATAGTTTGAGAAGTTTTGAGGCTTTTGAATTTAAATTCTATTTTAAAGCTTAAATATGTTTGAGTTAGTTTTCCGCTAAGTAGTCAGTCCAGCCAATGGTTTTCTTGGGGATAAAAAATGGTTCTAAAGTGCCGACCACGTCTAGGGTGTAGGCTCGGTGCGTGATGATGATGTGACCTGGAACCCCACAATTTAAAAAGACCTAGATGTAGTTAACTGTTGTGGTGAACTAGATGAACAACTATAGCTACCTGGACAAGTACTTAAGGTTCCTCAAGATGTCTGTCAAGTCTCGGTAGCTGGCATAGATGCATGAATGGACCTACAACACTAGAAAGAGCTACCATCTCTTTGTGAACCCTTGCCTCTAGATGAGGCACCAGAAAATTGACCGGATGAACGGGCCCTCTTGGGGTCCTCAAACTTCTCTCTCAGTATCAATTCTGCCTCCTTAGTGGTAATCACGATGCACTGGAAGGAAGACTCCTCTCGGGATGATCTAAACACATATGATCTAATGGATAAAGTCAGCCCCTTCAGAAACTTGCAAACCCTCTCCTCCTCATCTAGAACAATGGTCATAGCATGTCTAGCCAACTGGAAAAAAGGGACTCACACTCTATAATTGATAAGCTACCCTATGTCAAGTCGTAGAATCTCAAACGTCTCTCCTCTCTCACACTTAAAGGGATAAAGTGGTCATAATATGTTGTCCAACTGGACTAGACCTCATCTACATCCTGCACTACTCTCTAGCAGGTCCTTGGAGTTGGAGTGGAACATAACAAACACCATGCGAATATTCCATACCCACTACCCACTCCCTCTAGAAACTTGTGGCATATAGCTAGAAACTCTTGAGCGTCCTCTCTCTTCCCACCTTGAAATTAGGGTGATTTCATCTTCTGAAACCTCTCAATCTAAGATGATCATCTGCTATCTAAACTACCTCAGGAGCAACGTGTACAACGACTGCTGGTGCCAACCCATTGGTGGCTGAATAACTAGAGCTTGGTGATGCTCTGGTGTCTGGGCCCCTACCCTCATTTGAGAGCCCTGTGGTGTGCCCTATGCACCACCACTCTGAGAAAAGTTCTCTAACACACTCAACACCCTCAACAATGTATCCTAAAAGAAGGGAGCTACCACATACTCAAGAGGAACCTAGTCCTTTCTAATCTCAACCTATGGATCATGGGAGAACTCTCTAGTACGACCTTTAGCTAGTGCAACTCCATGGGCATGGCCTCTAGCTGGTGCCACTCCATGGGCACAACCTCTAGCTCGGGACCTACCCTACCCCAGGCTAGGGTCTCCAAAACTATCTTGGAGACTACCTCCCTTACCACCAAAAATAGAAGCTCTGGTCCTCGCCATATGTCAAAAGAATACGTGCAAAACAAAGGTAACCACTTATGATAAGAAAGAATGAATAAAAAAGAAGTCTCCTAACAGCCTTTGTAGCCTCTCAAAGATAAGTACATACGTCTCCCTATCGATACTCGAGACTCTACTTGGACTTGGCATTTACACACGTGAAACCTATGAACTAAGAGTTCAATAACATTTGTCATGGCCCAAAAATGGATGTGATAGAACTCATCTAATCGTACCATGACAAGTCAACCTAAAACTCAATAATAAGATAGAAATGCATAAATGAATTAACAATAACATTAGCGTAGAAAACTTAGTCATTCTCAAATATCCCCAAAACCTAGTTGTCACGTGTACAAGCCACTAATGTATAATAAGATTTTTTGAAAGATAACTACAAGTCTCAAATGTCTTTTTCTCTGAAATAAAACAATGACATAAATAAGAAACAAGAATGACCGTCGGGATGGCAAGCATCTCAAGTATCCATAGAAAGCCTCACACGTAGATAGAAGAAGAGTTATCAAACAAACCTGTGCTTGGAACCTTCACAGGTGTAGAAACAAAGAATGAGTACCAAACGATGCAGGACCCAACAAGAAATCCACTAAACACATGGTAAAACTAGCTAGAATATGAGAACTCCTTTCATCCTAACTAAACTGCCACATCTACAACCTGCACAGCCCAACCTAATGGTTCATGATATACATTTCACAAGGTTCCATAATCACAATAAAATAGTTACATTTCATCAAATCACAAGTGTCGAGTTTATCAATAACAATAATCAAGTTCATCAATCACAAGTATCAACTCATCAATCACAAGTATCAAGTCATCAATCACAATAATCAATGTCATCAATCTTAATAATCAGGTCATCAATCTTAATAATCAAGTCATCAATGTCAATATTCAAGTTCATCAATCACAAATATCAAAATGGATTCCATGGGAACACTAAATATCCATATAACCGCTAGAAGCAACCTCAGCCTCAATATCACTTGCCAAAACATACCTTGACATCAATATAATTTACTGGAATAGATGTCGGTATCAATTACGCTTGTCGAAACATATCTCGACATCAATAGTACTTGTCGGAATAGATCTCGACATCAATAAAACTTTCTAGAACTAACCTCAGTGTAATCACAAAACATCTCATCACACTATTCTAGAACCGATGAAAATCTGCATGTTCACACAATGATGAGAAAATGACAAATTCAAGTAATTTACATCACAACAATACTATATATCATAGCTTTACAACAAATCATTAATTCAATATCAACACTCAAGGCAATTCACATCACTCAAAACAACATTACCAACATGTTGTCCTTTTCATTAATCTCATTTTAATCATTAAGGTTATTCAATTAAGGCAATTAACCTCATCAGCTTATTTTTATTACTCCCCAACACATACAACAAGGAGGATTCAAGATTCTACAAGCTTTAACAAGGTTTAGAAGTTCACTTGTCTTAATACATCAAAATCAAGACTTGAGCTTTTCCTTTCAGAATGGTTTCTGAATCAATACAATCTAGTTAAAAAAGTATTCACAATGAGATTTCAATACTAAAAACACTCACATCAACTAATTTGAAAAAAAGGGTCAAACCGACTCAAAAACCCAATTCCAAAAATAAGGTTTGAATCTAAAAATTGTTACATAAACATGTTACCCAAAATATTTGAAATATATTGGTAAAACCCATTTTAAAAATGGATTTGTATTTCACCCAAAATCTCCATATCTTCTTAAAACTCAAGTTCTTGAAAAAACCCCAAGGTTTGAATTAAAAAAAAAGTAGTTAGGTGATAAAATCTTGCCATAATCAAGGAATAACAACGAAGGGGAGTTAAAGTTTGTGACCCAATCAAAATTTTTTGAAAACCCACTTTGAAATCGCCAATACTGAGCTTGAAAGCTCAAACATAGAGAAAATGTTTTTGAAACTCCAATTTTGCCAAATAAGACAGTGGAGTCTTACGCAAACGTAGACCCTCTTTCGCGAACACATACTTTAATTAAGTCTGACACTTTACGAATACTACAAGGCTCCCGTGAATGCAAAGGTCAACATCTAGACCCTCCACGAACACGGTCGAGCCTATACGAATGTGGGGTCCCCATACTCTGCCCTCCACGAATGCAATCACAAGCTCCACGAATATAAAAGGGTTAATACCAACAACACATACATCATAATTGTCACACCCCGAGCCTATACCCTGGACGCGACTGACAAGGGAACCCTTGGCCTGGCTCATTACTCAGCGGAAACTTACTCTAGCAAATGGAAACTCATGATGCAAAAATAACTTTATAAAAATAATTTAAACTCAACTCCAATAACCGTTTGAAAATAATTTATCAAGTATTAGTTAAATGCCTCATGACCTAAAAACATTACAACAACAAAGGAAATAATAATAGACTCTTCGACCTTTAAACTATCTACAAAGCCTCTACTACTACAGAAGGTTTATCAGGACAAGACCCACGACATCCTAGCAAATTGAAAATAATAATGGAACCCTTCAGAAACAAGGAGGCTAACAATAACTAACTGGAACTACAAGTGGTATCAATGAAGTTTCTGTTGATGACCCTGAATACCTCTATCTCCATCATACAAGATGCAGACCAAATGGCATCATTACATGGAATGTACGAGCATGTAAGGGGAATTCTAAAGCATAAACATAAGCTTGAACTGACAGAAAAGAAACATACTTACCTCTTCTCAAACTCACTCAATTCAAACTCCCCTCAAGAATAGGATACTCAACTCAAGGATACTCCACTCAAGATACTCAACACAAGATACTCAAGGATAAAGCAACAATAAAAGATGCAATATATGGAAAGCTTTAAAACAATAGATAGCAACTCAATCGTATGTAAAAATACAATAATAACTCAATTTTATGTAAAAATACAATAATAACTCTTATTTGAGAGATTCTCTAACCGACAACCATCACTATGAGGTATGTGATGATACAACATCTCGCCCACGCTGCAAGAACTGTCCTATACCTTGCCGGAGTATAAGACATACTCAACTAAGTGGATCCACTAAGCTATGCTTAAAAAGCAATAAGGAATCATCTAAAGAGTATGACTCTTTCTACCCACACTGGCAACATGATTTATGAGGACTTTGAGCTATCTGAACTTGTCCCCATACGGTGGTCAATACTACTCCCAAAATATATCTTAGCTCACATGTTTAAAAACATTTCCTCAGCCTCAAACTTTGACATTAATACTTAAAATATTTCTCTTAAAAGAGATAGTACTCAAACTCTTCATGAACTCTTTTGGAAATCGATGTGTCCCCTCATTTTAATTGTAAAATCATTTACTCTTGGGAATACTTAGTTCCTATATGTTTATTTTGAAAAATGAAACTCGACTCTCCTCATCCTCATACTCAGTACTCAAGTCTTAAAACAAATTATAAATAATTGTAAAAGACTTCTCAAAAATAGGGTTCATGTCGAATTATGTACGTGAACGAATCAATGCAAGGTTTTCAATAACCATATGTAGAACTCAATACTCGAACTCAACAACTCCAGAACTCAAGGACTCAATGCTACTACTCATCTCAAGAATGCTCGTCTCATTGGGTTCATGCGGAATTATGTGCATGAACAACTCGACTCAAGGGTCTTAATGAAAATATAGAACTCATGGGTACAACTCTTCTCATTCTCATACTTACTTCCTCAAACTTAGCTCAAATCGATAGTTGATCTCAAGGGATTTACAATTTGACTCAAGACTTTCTTGAAATCTACTCTTAACACTTTCTTGAATTTGAATTATAAATTCAAGAGTTATGATTCATGATATGAAGGATCTCGTGATGATTAAATGTAGTTTGGAGTAGTTAGAATCAAAGGGACTAAAGGTACACTTTAAAAGAACTTAGACGGACCAAATGACGGAAAAAGGTGGGGCAAGTGACCCTGGCGCACTGCTGGCGCGGGGCACCAACCCCTAAACTTTAGAGACTCAAATGGAGTGCACTGCTGGTGCGTCGCCCCAGACCCCTGGTGCATTTGGGGGGCGCTACCCCAGCCCTTCCCCAGAACATTCTGACGAATTTTCCTCTTTGATTTTTGGCCCTAATTCTCTGAAAATTGAATGGTTTCTTCCCAACTCACTTAGATTTGAATACCCAACATAAGTACAGAAAAATCTACTCAAAAACAACCCTCAAACTTCTAACATTCATCTCAAGAACTCATCAAACTCATCACTAATGATTTTAAGAACGAATCTCAAGAAACTCATCAAGATCTCAAATCATTGAACCTCAAGAACAAAATTATGGATTTAAAATCACATGATTGGTGTGTGGGTGAACGAAACGAACACTATGAGAGCTTACATACCTCTTAAGGATCAAATCCTTGGCAAAATCCCTCGAAGAATCGCAAGAATCTTGAATGCTTGAAGTTTTTGTCCCTTTTTCTCCCCTTGAGCTCCTCTCAAAATCCCTAAGCGCGTTTAAGAATAACTAAAAATTATTTCAATCAGTTTAGACCCCTAAAAGGTTAAATGAAACGAGCTAGGCTAGTGGGGTAAGGAAAAGACAAAAATACCCCTCATTAATTCAGGTAACTTTCCTTAACTGGACAGGATGAACTCAAACGGGAATATCTCCCTCATCCAAACTTGAAATATAGCAAACTCGGTGGCGTTGGAAAGATGACTCAGCGATCTTTCATTTCATATCTTATAGGCCACCTAACTCATCATGTACTAAGTGTTATGGTCATTTGAAGTTGACCCAAAACTTAAAAGAAATTACGAATGACTTGAGGTCATTTGAAGTTGACCAAAAAGTTAAAAGAAATTGCGAATGACTTGAATTAATTCTCTTTAATTCTCTTTGGATCTCAAGGTGCTATATATAGTGACCTTAACACTTGAGAAAATTTAAATTCCTCGGTAAAATCTTACTCACAACAAAGAATGGCTCGAGTCTTAGCTCAAAATTTTTCCGGGGTGTAACAATAATCACCAAACACTAAAACCTTCTAATGGACACTCAAGATTCATTTGGAACTCTGTACACATAAACTAGATATTCTATCTAACTAAACTCAATGTTCCTGACTCTGTGGAACCATTGAAACACGAATCCAAGGTCTCCTTCACCCAAAACCTATGAAAGTCACAATGAACATATAAAACACCTAAAATGGCCAAAGCAAGCTTCTGATGTAGCACCTCATAGCTCTATTCTTAGAATTTGTTTCTTTCGTTGTAAGTATATAAGAGTGATGTCCTAAATGTTCTTATGTGTTAAGGTTTTTATTCATGTGTGTGAGAAGTGTATTGGAAGTGGTTTAGGGTCTTAAGAGACCTCTAGTACTTAGTTGACCTTAAAACTTTCCTAGCGACTAAGTTTATTGCATTAGTTCATGCAAGGTTCAACTTCAGATGATCATAACTCTATGAATATAGTTAATTACGTGTCCTTTTACATATCAAATTATAGGCCTATGAATCATCTTTCCAACGCCACCAAGTTTGACTCATTTGAAGTTCTAGTGAAAGGTTATGACCATTTTAACAGATAATAC
>JAJONQ010019228.1:0-18078 GCA_036250385.1 Solanum microdontum
CCCCCCCCCCCCCCCCCCCCCCCCCCCCCCCCCCCCCCCCCCAAAGTGATTTTTTTAGAATAATATTTTTATTTTATTTACTAAATAGATTTTAAAATAATTTTTAACTTGAAATTACACATGTAATCATTTAATTGGTTGTTTACTATGTCTTCAACGAGTGTATTACACTCTCCTTCAACTTTCTGCTTATTGTAAAAAAAGTGGCAAAATGACATAGCGGGACCCTACATAAGGTGTCTAAAATGAACATCGCCCAATTGAGGTGTCTAAGTGAAACTTGGTGCCAACTTTAGGGGGTCGCCAATGAATTTGGCCTTTTTTTTTATTACTTGGTCAATGACAGGGATAATTTTGACACGATAAGCTAATAAAAGTTAGATGCAAATAATATTCGAAAGTAAAAGAGTAAATTTAACCCTTTTCCAAAGAAAAGGAAAAGTAGTAAAAATAATTACTACAATATGTTACATATTCAACGGAAGGAATAGTAATAGTACAAAAAATTAAGCCAAGTTCAAGCATCTGTGATACTGTTTGGTTTTTGACCCATAATAATCAGTGTGATAAATTCAAACTTTAGAATGAAACATATTATTTTAGAAAACACATTTTCTTTTCATGAGTCTTATATAGCCTGAATTTGAAATAGTCGAGGCTGCCAATATCAAACATCACGAGGTGGGAAACCCAAGAAGAAACGTTGGATGATGTGTCATTTACAATTGGTGAAGTCCTTTTTTGGACCTTACTTAGGTAGAATGCTTTGTGCACTAGGTTGTCCTGACATTCTACAATTGATGTTGCCTCTGTTTAGGATAACAATTTTTGACGGAACTGTTTCAACTGAACATTTCCAGCTTCCCAGAAATGCCCTTTTCCTTTGAAGAGATCTCATTCTATTGTCGTTGTTGTTATTTTGGCTAATGTTGGAATTCTTGTTACGTCGAATTTTAAGATCTTGTAATGCTATTTCTGGTATTGTCACTAGGCCAACACGAAAAAAGCTCCACATAGTCGATTTTCGAGTGCAACTATTGATATTTGTAATCTTTGAAAATCAAATCTGGGGTGTCGGACTTGGTTGAGAATGAAATGGATTTCGAATCTGAGGCTCGTATGAGCTGGAACAGAGAGAATTTGTAATGGAAGAATTAATACTTGAATTTGTTATCCCAATTGAGTGGTCACAATGTTTCATGGACCCTGTCCTGACAATGCACAAATTAATTAATCAATAATGAAGTCAGAAATTTTAATTATATAACTTTACTCAAAAGAATATAAGAGTTAGTGATACCCTTATGATTCAAATTGCGATCTAAATCAATTTTCTAATCACATTTTCCTGATTTGACTAGTATTTTATAATTTACAAATAATTAGTTACTGATAAAATTTGGCTATCCCTGACATCAATGTCATGACTATCACTTAGAGGTAAAATTTGGCCTTGGATACAACATTGCTGAATTTTTTAAAAAAGAGTCACCAACACATGATCAAAAATCAAATGCTTGATCTTGTTTTGTTACACTTGCAAGAGGAGATTCTTTTGTTGTTTGATTTTCTTCAATATTGGTAGGCAAATCACAAAGTGATAATGTTTCTTCTTCCTCTTCTTTAAGAAGAACTAACTCTTCATTTTTGTCAATAGAATTAGAGTATTTCAACCACATTTTGTCCACAAAGTTCTTTTTATTTTTCTATTGAAGGAATTAGAGATTTTGGCCACCATATATATAATATTCTCTTCACACTCTCTGTCCAAAAATAGTTGTCTACTATTGATTTGACACACACTTAAAGAAACAATAAATATTAGGGGTAATATTACTACATTTTCCTTTGAGTATATTAAATCTAATGTTTTGAAAAATGTATTAGATATTGATACTCCCTCTGTTCACTTTTACATAACACATATTTTTAAAATAGATTTTTATTTTTATTTTTCATTTTTGACATATCACGAAAAGTCAATTGTTTATTTTACGTATTTTACCCTCATCATTAAATATTTATTCTCCACATCATTTTTCAAGACTTAATACTAAACATCATTTAATAGGGATAGTTTGGTAAAATACTTATATCAATGTAATTATTTTCTTAATGGAAAATGGTCAAAAATACCCCTAGACTATCCGAAAAGGTTCAAATATACCCCTCATTTACCTATTGGGTTAAAAATACCCTTCATTCACCTTTTTGATCCACTTTTACCCTTAAAACTAACCGCTTTACTTTTTTTGGAATAACGCTCCTAGCTCGAACCCATTCTAAATTGATTGCCATGCTTTGTGCTTTTTTGGGAAATTAATTAATTTTAAAGCTTATTTTGAAATTAAATTTTATATATTTTTAAGAACTATACGTACCTCATATAGCAATTTTCCTCACGTTAATTAATATGATAAAATTATATATTTTTAAAATATTGATCAAATTAATATAACGGAAAAGGGCAAAAAATACCCCTGAACTATCCGAAAAAGTTTAAATATACCCTTGTTTCACCTATTGGGTTAAAAATATCCCTCCATCCACCTTTTTGATCCACTTTTACCCTTAAAACTAACCACCTTTACTTTTTATAATAATTATTAATTATTATATGGCATTTTTCTATTGGATAAATTTAAATTTCAACTCATAAAATTTTCTTCTACCTACCCCGACCCATATCCACATTTCTTAACCTAGACCCAATTAAAAGATGATCCTATCTCTCCCCCTTTAACTTAATTACCTTTAAAAATCTAATGAGATGCATACCCTATTTGAAGTTAAAATCTAATGAGAGGCACAATGTTTTCACAGCCAAGTCAATCTATGAAAATCTAATTAGATGCACTAGTTGGAGCTGTAAGTGAAAAACTTCAAACTTAACTACTTTTGTATGTATTGATGGTACGATCTGTGTACTGTATGAAGTAGAATATTTTTCTAATGCATCTGCAGAGACTTAAGTATTTGTGCAGTGGATAATTAAGCTAGTAAAAAACAAGGAAATACGGTCTTTTTCTTTTAAGCACTAACAATTCTCATGTCCCAAATGATTGATGGGTCATGTTAATATTAGCTACATTTAATATACAGAGTGTAATCAATAAAAATAGACGTTAAATTTCACTATAAACTGGTACCTGTTGAAACCTAATGGCTGTTTTATTTGGATTTGGGTCCAGCAATGTGGATATGGGTCGGGGTGGGTAGGAGAAAATTTGATAGGTTGTAATTTAAATTTATCCAATAGAAAGATGCCACATAATAATTAATAATAATAATAATTTAAAAATAAAATATTGTTAGTTTTAAGGGTAAAAATGAACCAAAAAAATGGATTGAGGGGTATTTTTAACCCAATAGGTGAATGAAGGGTATATTTAAACCTTTTCGGATAGCTTAGAGGTACTTTTGGCCCTTTTCCGTTTTCTTAATGAATGTGTCTAGTCAAACAGTGACAAGTAAAACTGAATGGAGAGAGTTTTATTTAATAGTAATAGATGCAATAGGGTAAATAGTCTCTTGATTTTCCAAACTGGACAAGTATTTTTAGCTAACTATTTTTAGTATAGTGAACAAAGATGGACGGAGAGAGTATAAGTTTGGGAAAGGATGAAGGGAAAATCAAGAGACAAATAAAAGTAGGAGCGGATGTACAAACAAGAGAATGAGGGTGTTCATCTGAACGAGCTCAGTAAAATTTACACATAGATAAAGAATTTTATTTTCATTTTAGTATACATATAAATATTTTGAATCTAGCTGTTTGCTTAGTGGTTTAGGTGTTCAAAATTCACATAAAAGGTAAATAAGTAAAGGTACATAAAGAGCTTAATCGGAAATATTTCAACAATTTATATTTCAAAGAAATCATTATTTCATTAATGCATTATATCAGAAAAAGAAAAATGGTATTGCATAGATTTGGATGAGAAGTTAAATTTGGAGGGGTCTTTTTTAAATTTTGAATGGAATTGAACCACTAGACACATTTGGTATAGTGTTGTCAATTTTTAGAAGAAAATTGAATGACACCACAAATTTGAAAAATTGAAATTCTAATGAAGAATAGTTTTATACGGAAAAATGGCACACGGCCACCTCCATTTATGCTCTAATTAACTATTTGATAGAATATCGTTGGGAAAGTTTCGATTAAGAAATTAAATTATATATGCTGATAATACAAAGAATTTTTATAATATAAAATATAATTTAATATTATATGTCATTATTAGAAATAGTGTTTTTTTTCCCTCGTGAATTTATGGAAAATTTGTTTCATAAAACATGATTTTTTCACACATTTTTCACTGAAATACGGAGAAGCTTCTATGTGAAAAGTGAAAACACACTACTACTATACTTCAATCAAAATATTTGTAAAAATAGCCACAAAACATATTTCAGTGAGAAATTTCAATAGGAAAATAGTGATCTTGTAGTGTATTCGTAAAAAATAATTATTCTATTTTCCGGTTTATTAGACCATATTATTATAAAATTACTAGTATAAAAATATTATAGGCACGATCAGTGCACAAAAATTAAATTCAAGATTCATTTTTTTTGCTTTATGAATGGTGATTTGTGATGTTATCTTCTTTTCCTGGTGAATTGTGTATTTTTATTTTTATTTTTAATTTTCAAATTTGATCATTGATGATGGCAAAAATTACAGCTTTGAGTTTGGCATCCAAAACTTTTACATGATCAAAGTGTAGAGGTACTATAGACAAGCTCTACTAATACGTAACACCAAAAAAGTCCAAGTTATAATTGTGGAGTTTAACTGGACTAGATATGTTGTGCTTAAGCTATGGAGGCTCATAGACCAGATAAGAAGGCTTTACTAGTTTCATTCGAAAAGATGGGAACTCCCATCTATCCATGTTGATAAGACCCCTAACCTGCTTAGGGAGAGAGGAGAAGGAGTTGAAGACATGGATCTCCTCTACGCCATGGCTAAGAGATGCAAGTTTGTCGGCAGGTTTATTTGCTTCTCTAAAGCAATGACTTATGTGATATCCATGATCTTCAACTATTTTCATAATTTCTTGGATCATATCTTTGATTCTCCAGGGGGGTCTCCATTCTTTATTGGAGCAATTTACCAGGAGCAAAGAATCAGTTTCCCCCAGACATTTGTGAGACCTTTATCCGCACACCATTTAAGGCCATATAGTAAGGCTGTTGCTTCAGCCATGTTGCTTGTGCCAGGCCCTAGATTGATCGAGTAGGCAAAGATAGTATGACCAAAAGAGTCTCGAATCAATCCTCCTCCTCCGCAAGAACCTTGAAGGCAACTACCATCACTATTGAGTTTAAAAGTCCTAGCAGGAGGTTTAATCCATCTAACGGGATTGCTGATAAGCTGGTGAATATTGGCATAAAAAATGTTGGAAAGACTTCGCCACGTCTCCCCTATATTTGCTTTTCCAAACTTCCTCCTCGTGATCTGCAAAAGAGTGAATAAGATATTAACATTAGTTCTGTAAGGAGAGGGTTTAGCTTTCTCAAACTTGTTAGCACATCTCGTCTTCCAAATTTCCCAACAAATTATAGAGGGGAGAGCTTGGATAATGAAGGACGCTATGGGGTTGTTGGTATTAGTGTTCCACCAGTTAAGTAAAAGAAGTTTTAGAGAATCCTGGATCAGTCTCACACCCAAAGAATTCGCAATACTTCGCCAAATAATATTTGCAAGGTTCCCTTTGCATAAAAGATGATCGGCAGTTTCCAGTGAGTTGTTATCAGGGATATTCACACAACAGTAGCATCCAGGCTCAATGTTGATGCCTAGTTTTGCCACTCGATCATCCGTTGAGAGTCTATTATAAATTGAATGTGTTTCATGGAAAGCTAGTGATTCTAAAATATGCATTAAAATCATGAATGATATCTCATTTTAACTTTGGAATGTTTTGTCTTTTTCGATACACCAAAATTAAAAATGATAATATAAAAACGGAGAAGAATCTAAAATATTCTTAAATTATTAAAATTGATATAAAAATAGCTTTTGCTAACCTATTGGCCACAAAATGCCTTTGGAGTTAACTTATGTGGCTCATTATTACTCTTATCACAAACAGCCCCATTAATTGAGCTAATTAATTTTCTCATTTAATACGTGACACATTCTAATTCGTTAGAAAAAATAAGTAATCAAAATTAATGGGACTGTTTGTGAGAAGGGTAATAAAGGGCCACAAAAGTTAACCTCAAGAGCATTTTGTAGCTAATAGATTAATGAAGAGTATTTTTTATATCAATTTTAATAGTTTAATGGTACTTTAAACCCTTCCATTTAAAAAAATAATTATAAAGTTGATAGATATGGTTTGTAGACGACACAGTTAGGAAATGTTGGATAAATATAAATCCCCAAAAAATACTCAATTGCTTCTTTTTTTTTAAAGCAATTACGCTAGGTAGGGTGTGCCTAGGGATAGTTTTATTAATAAAGAGAAAAGGATCTCAAAGAAAAAAGTACAAGCAAGAGGGACTAGGCCTTACCTTACTAATCTTAATGAGGTAACAAACCTCTACTAATTAACAAGCATAAAGAAAATAAGAGCTAGAGAAAACTAGATATTTTATGATCATCATAGAGTTTATAATACACTTTGTGATGATACTACAAATGAGGATGCTTAAGTAATACAAAAATATGAAATCATGCATTTAATTGCTTGATTATAAGTACAATAATTAAGTTCTACAGACTATCTAATATACATATATTGGAAAAGGGTTAATTGGATTAGAAAAAGGTTAAAGAAAGCCTGAATGGAGAAGAGAACAGTAGCAACAACACATATGATAATCGAAGCAAAAATGACAATAAGTAATAATATATATAATCGAAGAACAAGATAGTATGTGTGTAATAATGATATTGATAAAAGAAATTAGACAATGCTCAACTACTTACTAATCTTCGACCTCTATATATATATTTCCTCCTATCAAGAGACATTTCCTAGATAAGCCGAAAGTATGTCATATATATCTTGTCTAATCGTCTCTCCCCAACATTTACCTCTCTCATATCCACCATAGTCAATATCTCACACTTCCTCACTGAGACTACATTTGTATACTCCTCTTCACATGTACGAACCATTTCTATATATATTGCCCCTCTTATCTTGTCCAACACATAGGAGCTGCTCTCACCAATTTGTCTAGGATATCTTCTTCCAAATCCTATCTTTTAATATACCCACACACATATGTCAATATCATCATTTTTGTTACTTTCATCTTTTAGACGTGTGAGTTTTTGATTGGTCAACACTCCGCTACATACCGCACAACTGGTCTGACAATAAATTTATAACATTTAACCTTTTAAGTCTTAATAATATATTCTAATCATATATACATGACACCAAATGTGAGCCTACATTTCATCCGTGCCGCTTCAATACAAAAGTGAGCAAAGAAAACCAATAAGAATTAAATTCTTTGCAAAAAATCTTTTTTTTCCAATCTTACAGAAAACCAATATTAATTTTGCTTCATTTTGTAAAATAAGATTACCCGAGTGAAATACATTTATTGATAATATATCTCAATGTTATATACAAGTTGTACCGGCTCTATAACTAAGAAAACATATCTTTACAACTAATTACATAGATTCTGATTTATATATCTAAGGAAACATATCCTCTGATTGCGCAATCACATAAGATCGCAATCACACAAGATCTTCCAATACTCCCCCTCAAGTTGGAGCAAGAATTGTGGAAATGCCCAACTTTCCCAACAACTTATGAAACTGGTCATGACCAAGAGCCTTTGTGAGTATATCAGCCAATTGGTTCTGTGAAGAGATATGATGAGCCATAATTATCTTTGATTGTACATATTGTTAAATGAAGTGACAATCTATCTCTATGTGCTTGGTACGTTCATGAAAAACAGGATTGGCGGCGATATGGATAGCAACTTGGTTATCACAAAAAAGAGAAACAAGTGTTGCATGTTTTATTTGAAGATCTTGTAGAAGCCGAAGCAACCAAACAATCTCACTAGTAGTAGTGACCATAGCTCTATATTCAGCTTCAACAGAGGTACAAGACACCACCGTTTGTTTCTTAGATCTCCAAGAAATGGTGATTTACCGAGAAACACAATGTATCATGTAGTTGATCGACGTGTCATCGGACACCCTGCCCAATCCGCATCACAGTAAGCTTTTATAGATAGTGAATTATTCGAAGGGAATGGAATCCCTTGACCTAGATTTCTTTTGAGATAGTGTAAGACTCTATAAGCAGCTTCCAGATGAGGTTGCCTTGGTGCATGCAGAAATTGGCTAAGTAAATGAACAACGTAGCTAATATCTGGACGAGTGATGGTGAGATAAAGCAAGCATCCGACAAGATGGCGATATTGCCCTGGATCATGACAAATTTCTCCAGAATCAAGAGAAAGTTTATGTTGTTGCTCCATGGGGAAACTTGATGGCTTGCAACCTGTAAGTTTACTCTTTGCCAAAATATCAAGTACATACTTACGTTGACTTAGTACAATGCCTGCTGGTGACCTTGCCACTTCAATGCCAAGAAAATATTTGACTTTTCCAAGATCCTTGTTATGGAATTTTGCATTTAAATGCTCTTTCAACTTGGATATGCAATCAGAATCATTTCCCGTGATGATAAGATCATCCACATATATAAGAACGGTTACAAAAGAACCTCTAGGGTGGGACAATGTAAACAAGGAATAGTCTGCATTTGATTGTCAATAACCAAGAAAAACTAAAAAGGTAGTGAATTTATTATACCAATCCCGAGATGCTTGAAAGAGATCATACAACGATTTTTGTAATCGACAAACTCTTTTCTCCCCCTGTTTGGCATAGCCTTGTGGAATCTTTGATCTTAGGCATATTTATATACCTAAGCAGTCGAAATTGGCCCACGAAGTGATGATGTTTGATGACGATCTTGAGTTATTAGCTTGAATTTTAGTTTAACTTGTGATGATTGCATCCTTACACATGTGACTAGTTCTTTCAGGAAATCTTGATGGAAGAGGAGCAAGGAGATGCAAGAAAATGGCTAAGGCAAAAACCACCAGTGGTTGGCGCACTGGTTGGCGCGGCGCGCCACTGGTGATACTTCAGAGAGCCTGTTGCGACATACTGAGAGGCGCGACGCGCCAGAAGGGTAACCTCAGAGGCGCTGCTCAGGCGCTCTGGTTGGTGTGGCGCGCCATGAGCATAACGAGTGAAGAAACCTTGAGACGCAATAAGGGGCGCAACACACCACCTGTTCTCCGACTTTTCCAAGTTTTTAACATTAAATAGGATTCCTAATTTGAGTAGGATTGGTTCCCAACTTTTCCTACTAGTATAAATAGATCCTTAGGGTTCCATAATAAGGGTTCGACTTTGATTTAGTGTGCAAGGGCAAGAATTCAAGTTTGTAATAGGTTTTAATCCTTTAACTCTTCTATTTTCCGGAAATTGCATGAACTATAATATTTTCTTGTTTTCTAATAGCATGAGTAGCTAAATGCCCTAGTTCTAGGGCTGTAGCTATGAATTATATGCTGAATGTTTGAGGCTTTATGAATTGATTCAATCCAAATTACTTCTATATTCTTGTTTCACTATTTTATGCTTGCGCACAATAAAATAAATCTAGTGTCTAATCTTAAAATCGAACGAGGAGGGATTAGATAGACCAAGGGATATAGAGAGCTTGGTTCACCCATTGAATTGAGGTGATTAGTGTTCAGGAGTGACGTCTAGACGAACACCTTGCTTGGTTACAAAATCGGATGAAATACACATTCTCGCCAGTTAGTTTATTTATCCCCTCTCAACGATGTAGTTAGATGGCTAACTGGGGTAGGCAGCGAGAGGCGAACCACCCGAACCATACTATCAACCCTATAAACCAGTAATTTGACAACTGAAGTGAATTCTAAGCCGATGATATGATGCATGATATTTAATGTATGCTGAGCCCTGGAATTGTTTTTAAACTTGCTTGACCCATATTATATCAAAGTTGTTCACAATTAGTTACTTTCATTTAGTGCATAATTATTAGTAGATACTTAATTAAATCAACAACTCTTAAAAAGGTTACTTGGTTACTTTTAGTTATAGAATTGAGTGAATATAAGTTGATCATAAGTCCCTTGGGAACGAAACCTCGTTTCTTGAATAATCTATACTACTTGTGCGACCACATACACTTGCGTGTATTTTGGGAGTAATAAGTTTTTGGCGCCGCTGCCGGGGACTTAGAAATTGATTTATATTCAATCTTTTTAAGTCTACACTTAAAATATTTAGATATTAATTACTTGATCTTAGCTTGTTTATTGCAGGCACTTGACTTTCAGGTCTGGCTAGGAAAGGAGAACTTGTCGAACCATACAACGAACTTGAACGAGTTCTACGACAATAAAGAAAAATGAATCAAGGACGAGGAGAATTGGGGTTAGGTCTTCCGAAAAACGCTGAGGATGATAATCAAGACAACTTAAATAACCCGAAAAATGTGAATAACCAAAGAAACCCAAATAACCAAGGAGCACCGCCTGTCGTACTTGCAAAACCAGTCCGTGATGTGGCAGTCCCACTCACAGCCAACTTGGCATCTAGTATTAGGAAACCTCCACCGGGGGGAGATTTGAACTAAAGCAGAACATGGTACATATCCTCCATACTAATGGGCAAGTCACGGGTCTCCCCCATGAAGATCCTCAAATCCATCTTAGGACCTTCATAGAAATCACCAATACATACATCCCAATTGGAGTCTCATCAGACTATGTAAGGTTGACTTTGTTCCCATGCTCATTGTTGGGAGCTGCAAGACGTTGGTTAGATTCTGAGCCACCAAACCCCATCACTTCTTGGGATGATCTAGCTAAGAAGTTCTTGAGTCGATTTTTCCCATCCAAGAAAACCGTGAAGCTAAGGGGAGAGATAATAAACTTTGTTCAAAAGCAAGGGGAGGACATGTACCAGGCATGGGCTTGTTTCAAAAAAATGCTGAATGCTTGCCCACATCACATGCAAACCAATGAGGTACTTTGTCACACTTTCTTTGAAGGTTTAGACTATAATGCTCATTCTCTTCTTAATAGTGCAGCAGGTGGACAGGCCCTAGCCATAACAAGTGAAGAGTTCTTCGCCTTACTCGATAAACTTTCTAAAGGGAACCAAGGGTATGAGGGTGAAATGTCTAGAACTCCAACCCAAAAGGCTGCAGGGATCTTAGATGTAGACCAAGCTATTGCCATTAATGCTAAATTAGATGCAATGCAACATAACATTACATTGCAATTTAAACAAATAGCTCTAAATCAGGCTCCGGTAAATGTAGTACAACAGGCAGCAAATTGGTGTGAGGTATGTGGTAGTGGAACTCATGAAACAGAGCAATGTGAAGCAAATCTGGATTTCGTAAACTATGTAGGTAATGCGCAAAGGAGTGGAGTGCAACAGAATTATGGTAACACTTACAACCCTAGTTGGAAAAACCATCCTAACTTCTCGTGGGGTGGGAACCAAAACCAAAATCAGGCGCAAGGGGTTAACCAATACCATTCTCAAGGGGCTGGGCAACAATACTACAATTCTAACCAAGGCTCAAATTCTAGTGCACCAAAAGGGAGAATGACCAATGAAGAGCTACTCCAAAAGCTCATGACTGAAATAGGGACCAAATTAAATGCTAGAATAGATAAGCAAGATGAGAACATTAGAAACATCCAGATGTCCCAAATGAGTTTAGAGAAACAAGTTGCACAAATGGCCAATTCTTTGAACTTGCGTCCCCAAGGTGAGCTGCTCGGTGATACTGAGCCCAATCCAAAGAAATTGCATGCGGTAAGCACTAGAAGTGGGTTGCAATTAGAGGAACTGGCTCCAAAGAAAAGAGACACTGAGGTAAGTAACAAAGAAAAGAATGTGGAAGAGGTAGTAAAAAGCTCCAATGTTGAGGTACCCATTCCTCAAAAAAAATTACCACCTCCATTTCCATAGAGGCTCAAAAAGCTGAATGAAGATGAATGCTTCGGTAAGTTTCTCTCTCTCCTTAAACAGGTTCACATTAATCTACCTTTGGCTGACATTTTGCAGGGTATCCCGAAGTATGCTAAATATGTGAAGGACATAGTGTCCAACAAGAGAAGACTCACGGAATATGAAACTGTAGCACTTACTGAGGAGTGCAGCTCAAGGATTCAAAACAGATTGCCCAAAAAGTTAAAAGATTCGGGTAGTTTTACTGTGCAGATTACAATTGGGCAAAGTGTTCATGCCTGGGGTTGTGTGATTTGGGGGCAAGTATAAATTTAATGCCTCTATCTTTGTACCAAAAACTTGGGTTAGGTAGTCTAAAGTGAACCACTGTTATTCTCCAACTTGCAGATAGATCCATTGCTAGGCCAGAGAGGGTGGTAGAAGATGTGTTAGTGCAAGTAGGTTCATTGATTTTTCCAGTAGATTTTGTGGTCTTAGACTTTGAACCCGATTCTGAAGTCCCATTTATCTTGGGACGACCTTTCTTGGCTACGGATAAGGCATTGATTGATGTAGCAGCTGGTCAACTAACCATGAGGGCACATGATAAGGTAGAGGTATTTGATGTTTATTGCGCTTTAAAATTACCTTCTATTTATGAAGAGTTGTCTGCTATTACTGTGGTTGATAGTATAGTAGAGTCCCAGTTAGTCTTCCCCGAAGACCCCTTAGAAAGAGTGTTAGTGGGTCAACAGTTAGAGGGAGATGCTGAAGCTCAAGAGACTGAATCATGCTTAAATCTAGCAGTAGTAGAAACTCATAGGACTCAAGTGAAGTCTTTAGATCGCGAGTTAGGGCCCCTTCCAAAACCATCAATTGAAGAGGCTCCTAAGTTGGAGCTAAAAGCGTTGCCAGCCCACCTAAGGTATGCTTATTTGGGTACTAATGAAACTCTGCCTGTTATACTTTCTGCAGAATTGTCTGATTTACAGGTTGAGGCAGCATTGAGAATCTTGAAGCGGAGGAAGAAAGCAATTGGATGGTAAATGGCTGATATTCATGGGATTAGTCCAGCATTATGTATGCACAGAATCTACATGGAAGATGATCACAAACCAAGTGCACAATATCAACGTCGTCTAAATCCTTTGATGAAAGAAGTAGTACGAAAGGAAGTGATCAAGTGGTTAGATGCTGGGGTTGTTTACCCAATCTCTGATAGTAAGTGGGTAAGTTCGGTGCAATGTGTTCCCAAGAAGGGAGGTATGACTGTGGTAAGGAACGAAAAGAATGAGCTAATTCCTACTAGAACAGTGACAGGGTGGCAAATTTGTATGGATTACCGAAAACTTAATGAGGCTACTCGGAAAGATCACTACCCCGTTCCCTTTATTGATCAAATGCTTGACAGGTTAGCAGGGCAGGAGTACTATTGTTTCTTAGATGGCTATTCAGGTTACAACCAGATCTTGATTGCACCCGAGGATCAGGAAAAGACCACATTCACTTGTTTGTATGGTACATATGCTTTCAAACGCATGCCATTCGGACTATGCAATGCACCAGCGACTTTTCAAAGGTGTATGATGGCCATTTTTCATGATATGGTGGAAGACTTCGTCGAAGTGTTCATGGATGATTTCTCCGTCTTTGGGAAGTCTTTTGAGGTATGTCTCCGGAATCTTAATAAAGTACTTGCTAGATGTGAGGACACTAACTTAGTTCTAAGCTGGGAAAAGTGTCATTTTTTGGTAAGAGAGGGGATAGTGTTGGGACACAAGGTGTCTAAATCTGGTTTGGAGGTTGATAAGGCTAAGGTAGAAGTTATAGAGAAATTGCCCCCGCCTATTTCTGTAAACGGTGTGCGTAGTTTTCTTGGCCATGCAGGTTTTTACAGGCGATTCATCAAGGATTTTTCCAAGATAGCAAGACCCATGTGCAGCCTTCTGGAGAAAGAGGTGAAGTTTGACTTTAATGAGATGTGTTTGAAGGCTTTTGAGATGCTGAAGAGGAACTTAATTGAGGCTCATATCTTAATTGCCCCTAATTGGAAATTACCTTTTGAACTCATGTGTGATACAAGCGATGTAGTAGCGGGTGCAGTGTTGGGACAAAAAAAATAAAGTGTTCTACTCAATCTATTATGCAAGCAAGACCCTTGATTCTACACAAGCTAATTACACAGTGACTGAGAAGGAGATGCTGGCTCTAATGTTCGCCTTTGACAAGTTCAGATCGTATTTGGTAGGTACTAAAGTGATTGTTTTTACTGACCATGCAGTTATTAGGTACCTATTCAACAAGAAGGATGCTAAACCAAGGCTAATTCAATAGATACTGCTTCTCTAAGAGTTCGACCTCGAAATCAAGGATAGGAAGGGTACGGAGAATCAAATAGCAGATCACTTATCTAGGTTGGATGATTTTTCACATGTGAATGAAGGTGAGCAAATTCGAGAAGAGTTTCTGGATGAACAACTACTGGCATTGGATATCTCTCAAGTGCCATGGTATGCAGACATAGTGAATTTGATAGTAAGTGGTGATTATCCTCCGAGTGCTACCACCCAACAAAAGAAAAAGCTTAACCATGATGCTAAGTTCTACATGTGGGATGAACCATTCTTGTTTAAACAAGGGGTAGACCGGGTAGTGAGAAGGTGTATCCCGAAGTATGAGGTTCACAAAGTGCTGGAAAGTTGTCATGCTAGCCCATATGGAGGTCATCATGGAGGAGAGTGCACTGCTCATAAGGTACTACAATCTGGTTTCTTTAGGCCCTTACTATTTAAAGATTTTGTTGCTTTTGTGAAGGGTTGTGATAGATGCCAAAGGTTGGGTACTATTCAAGACGACATGAGATGCCATTAAGTAACATTCTGGAGGTGGAAATTTTTGATGTATGGGGTATTGACTTTATGGGTCCCTTCCCACTATCAAGTGGAAACCAATACATTCTTGTTGCTGTGGATTATGTTAGCATATGGGTTGAGGCAGTCGCTCTTCCTTCCAATGACTCAAGGGTGGTGATAAAATTCATCAAGAAGCACATCCTCACTCGCTCTGGCACGCCAAGGGCAATCATAAGTGATGGAGGTAAGCATTTCATTAACCATCTTTTTAAAAATCTTCTTCCTAAGTATGGTATTCGTCATAAGGTTGCGACAGTTTATCATCCTCAAGCAAGTGGCCAAGTGGAGGTGTCGAATAGAGAGGTAAAATAAATTTTACAGAAGATGGTGAATGCGCAGAGGAAAGATTGGGCTGAGAAGTTGGATGATGCGTTGTGGGCATATCGGACTGCGTACAAGACACCCATAGGGACTTCTCCCTATCACATAGTATTTGGAAAAACATGTCACCTTCCAGCGGAATTAAAACATCAAGCTTATTGGGCGATTAGGAAGTTGAACTTGGACCCCGAGTTAGCCGGTAAAAAGAGAGTAAACCAATTGCATAAACTTGAAGAGTTTAGGCTCCACGCGTATGAGAATGCCAAACTATACAGAGAAAAGACGAAGAGGTGGCATGACAAGCACATAGTGGCTCGCACTTTCAATCCGGGAGACAATGTATTACTCTTTAACTCTAGACCTAGGCTGTTCCCCGGAAAACTCAAGTCAAAGTGGAATGGTCCGTTCAAAGTGGTTAGAATGACACAACATGGGGCAGTTGAACTTCAAGGTGAGACTGGCCCTACGTTCTTGGTCAATGGGCAAAGAGTGAAGCAATATTTCGGTGAAGATTCGGATCGTGATCAGGAGGTTCTTGAACTAAATGATGAATAATCCAAGCTGCGTCGTGCCGCGATGTTAAATCAAGCGCTACATGGGAGGCAACCCATGAACAATCTGTAATAGATAGGGAGTTCGTGTTTAAAATTTTGATTTTTAGCATAGTTTTAATTTGTGGAATCTAGGACGTTCTTTTAGTTCTTAGTTTTAGTTAAAATTGTATTTTTCATTCTTTGTAACTTAGCTTGTAATAGCCAAATATAAAAATAAAAAAAACAAAATAAAAACAAAATAATAATAAAATATATATATATATATATATAATTGGAGCCATGCACACTGGCTGGCGCGCCGCGCCTGGCGTCAAATGTTAGAGCACTATCTCAAGTGCGCTGAGAGGCACGCCGCGCCTGGCGCAGCACGTCAGAGCGGCTTCTCAGGCGCGCTGAGAGGCGCGTCACCCCTCCCATCGCCCTACTGCCCAGAAATTTTTTTTAACGGGTTTTCACCCGGTTTACACCCAACCCACTCCTCTTAAAACCCCCAAATCCCACATTCTTCCCCCATTCCACTAAATCCTAACCGATCCAATCCCTAAAATCCTTCAAACTTTTCTCCATCCTCCTTCCCTAACTCTTCTCATTCCTTTACACTCCCATTTTCCCCATTAAAACAACCACCAAAACTCTTCCTCTTCCCCTCCACCACCTATAAACTCTCCACATCCCCACTCCTCTACTACTTACTTTCAAATTTCGTCACTTCCCTTCCCCTTCTAAACCATCTTCCCTCCACCATTTTTTTCTTTTTCTCCATTCTCCATTCTCCTCACTGTTCATACCCGACCCCCCCCCCCTAATTTTTCTTTTTTTTTTTCGTTTCTTTAGTTGTCTTTTCTTAACAAGTTGAGATGGCTCCAAAAGCCAAAATATGGCGGGTTCAAAGCGGAGTAGAAAAGGGGAAGCCTTCGGGTCCTCTAGTGGTCGGGAACCAGTCCAAAAATTTGGCAAAAAGGCAGTGCAAAGGTATGGTTGGGAATGGTTTGCATGTCAACAAGAGGCGATGTATATGGGCAACGAATTTGTGAATGAGGTACGGTTACAATCACAATTTCCTGATATATATCAGACTGTTAATGAGTTGGGTTTGCGGTTCATCTTTGAAAATCTGGGACATTGCAATTTGATGTTAGTGCGAGAATTTTATACTAATTGGCTAACTGAAACAAAATATAAAACTGTGCCTGTTAGGGGGAAAGATGTCAAGTTTTCTGCTCGAATTCTGAATGAGTTGTTAGGAACCCCGAATTGTGACCATGAGGAGTTTAATAGCTTGAAGGATAAACCTCCTTATAGAGATATCTGACATACCTTGTGTGGGGTTGATTCGAATGCTAAGTGGGAATGGAGTAAGGATACTGGGAGGCATAATACCCTCCATTTTGCTAACTTTAATCAAGTTGCTCGGGTGTGGCCGAAAATAGTATGTAGTGTGTTGTTGCTTGCCAAACATTTGACTGATGTGACAAAGGATAGGGTGGTATTAGTCTATATGCTGATGGAGGGAATGCCCATTAATGTTAGGGCAATCCTGAGGTAAAATATGATGAAAATTAGGAACAATTTGAGGTGGAGATTTTGTTACGGGAGGTTGATCACCCGTTTTCTGAGGGATGAAGGGATTGAAGAGGAAACATGACCGTTGCTTATCACCCGGATCTAACGGGTAAATTAGTTGATGTAACCCGCACAAAGGCGCTAGACACTTCCCTTAGACCTGTCTTGTCTGCTCCAGAAAGGCAAGCCCGTGATGACAGCATTATGGCAAGAATGTTCGGTATGGCAGAGCTACAGTTGCGGATAGGTGGACGTCCGGTTACTAATGAGGAAATGGAGACCTTGGCGGATCACTATCCGTTAACCGAGAGTTCAACCTTTTTGTGCAGGTATGGTCCCATTTTTATGGAGCCGTTAGATGATGATGAGGCCACTGCTAATGAGGAGGATGATGAAGCTGTGAATGCGGAGACGAATGCTTTGATGGTATTTAATAGCGGTGACGACGAGGCTTAGAGGCCTGAAGGAGTATTCCTAACTCTATACTTTGTTTTCATTGTGCACTGAGGACAGTGCTTATTTTTAAAGTGTGGGGTGGGGTAATATGTCTCTGTTGTATATAGCTATTTACTGCTTTATCGAGTCTAGTAGTAGCTTCTAGTTAAATTTTTATTTTTTATTTTTATTTTGGGTTCCTCAGCGTTTGTTTTCGGTACTTTTACTGAGGATTGTCCCTTTGAACCGAATAAGACTAGTTTATTGCTTTATCGAG